>BSBK01007659.1:0-215000 GCA_027943335.1 Chamaecyparis obtusa | reverse complement strand
TGGTTTTCAACTGTCTACTGAGATATCTTAGGTGTCAAAGAAAAGTATGGCAGAAGACAGTGTTAACCGAGCTTCCACGATTATCAAAGGAAAGTTAGTGATTAACAAGCTAAGACAGTGTTAATCAAGATTCCATGGTTATCAAAGGAAAGTTAGTGATTACCGAGCTCACTTGATCTTCGAAGGATGTTGCAGAATTCACTGTGGTTATCGAGTTCTCTCCGTCATCAATGAAATGGTTTCAAAATTAATGTTTACTGAGCAAGGTCGGCCCAAGTAAAGGATTTTGTTTATTCCAGCCGACTGTTACAATGATTGTTAAAAGTTGTAATTATTATTAGTGCCAACTTGTTAATCTGATTGAACAATCTGAATGGTATATATATAGAAGGTCAAGTGGTGGATTGAGTAGTATGACCATAAAAAAAAAAGGAGTAATATGCAAGTGTGAAGTTTGTGAGTGAACATGCAAATCATTTTGAAGGAAGGTGTGTGTGAATTTTGAAGGATGGTTAGATATCCTTGAGGAGCAGCAAAAATTTATTTTGATCAGGAAGGATCTAGTGAAGCTGAACAGAGATCTGTAATCAGCAATTCAGTTGCATCACTATTCAGGTCATTTCATTGTTACTTTCTTACCATTGTAGCAGTGATTTCAAAATCTCCTAACCGAGTTGGTTTAACATCCATTTTGTAAATCCTCTAACAAGGTGATAGTTCTATTGAATTGTTTCAAGACCTCTTACAATGCCACTCCTAACAGGGTGATTAAATCCTCTAACAAGGTCACACCTAACAGTGTGTTTTGTAACCTTTTACTAGGTTGGCTCCTAACAGGGCATCACTTCAGAAGAGTGAAAATTAGTAACTAGTTACATTGGTGGTTTTTCCCATATTAGGTTTCCACGTTAAATCTGGTGTCTCTTGTGTTCATGTTATTTTCTTTATTCATATATGTTAATCACTAATGAATGCTTAAGAATAGTTATAATTAATACTCACTGCAATAACTAAGTTTTAGCATTTCTCTGTATCACAGCAGTAAATGATTTAATAAGACATCTAAGGAATCTATGGTAATGTTTTTATGGTTAACTAATTCACCCCCCCCTCTCAGTTACTACATCCATATTTCCAACAATTGGTATCAGAGCTTTTGGTGCTTGCAGGAAGGGTTTCAAGGACCTAAGCTAAAGATCAAGATGTCTTACAAGAGAGAAATTCCAAGGCTTAACAAAGATAACTTTTCAGCATGGCAAGGTCTCATGAGACTTCATCTGGCTTCCATTGGTGATTCAGGATGCAAATATATTGATCAAGAATATACAGTTCCTACTGGCACATTAACTGTTGAAGACATTGTAGAGAAAAAGAATCATAACACCATGATGATAGACATTGCATCAGCTCTTAGCTATGAAGAATTTGATGAGATCAAAGACTGCACAACTACTTATGAAATGTGGGACAAGCTGAAGAAAATTTATGGTGGTGATGACAATGTGAAGAGAGCCAAAGCAGAAAGCCTAAGAGGACAGTTTGATCAAATGAAGATGAAAGAAGATGAAAACATTGGAAAATATGTTGAAAGGATCAAGGTGAGTGTTAATGCAATCAAAGCTTCTGGAGGAAAAATTGATGATGAAATTGTTATAATTAAGGTTCTTAGAACATTGCTTCCTATCTATGCAATAAGAGTATCTGCTATTCAAGAAAGAAGATGTGAACAAAATCACAATATAACTTTGGATGCCTTAGTTGGAAGATTGACAACTTTTGAATTAGATAACTATGACAACTATGCTCCAACTTCTAAAAATATTGAATCAGCATTTGAGGCCAAACTTTCACTTAAGAAGGGCAAGAAAATCCAGTCAGAAAGTGAAGAAGAATCAGAGGAAAGTTCTGATAGTGATCTTGAAGTTATTGAAGCATTACTTGCAAAGAAATATTCTAGAGGCAAAGACAAATACAAAGGTAAAACTCCCTTAATCTATTTTTCATGTGAAGAAGTTGGTCATATTGTAGCTAGGTGCCTAAACAAGAAAAGCAAAGATGAGAAGAAAGGTCACAAGTACAATGGCAAGAAGAATTTTAAGTCATTCAAGGATAAAGGTAAGAAAACATGTTTTTTGGCTAAGGATTCTAATAATAGTGAAGAAGAAATTGTTTTCATTGCTATAAAAGATGAATCTGATAATGATGAAGATGAGATGGCACTTATCTCTCATATAAGCAAAAATGATACATGGATTATAGACAGTGGATGCTCACATCATATGAGTGGTGACAAAACTAAGTTTGAACATTTTGAAGACTATGATGGTGGTAGTGTAAGGTTTGGAAACAATGAACCTTGTTGTATAAAAGGAAGAGGATGAATTTCATTAACCAAAGAACTTATATGTGATAATGCATATTGGGTTGAAGGATTAAAACATAATCTTCTAAGTGTAGCACAACTAATCAACATTGGATTCAAGGTTGAATTCATGGATGGAAAAGCAAGACTGCTGGATGACAAAGGAAAATTGATTGGTTCAGGCAAACAAACCAAAGGTAACTTGTTTTATCTTGATCTTGGTGAATGCTCATGTTTTATTGCTCAAATTGAAGAAAGTTGGTTATGGCACAAAAGGTTATGTCATGTAAATTTTGATAATATGGTGAAAATAAGCAAATTCAAGAAAGTAAGAGGTATTCCTACTTTGAAGAAACCTGATGTTGGTCTATGCAAGAATTGTCAGATTGGTAAAATGGGAAAGACTAGCTTTAAAAGTAAAAACTATCAGTCTGAAGATATTTTGGATATTGTGAATATTGATTTATGTGGACCTATTGGAATTGAAAGCTATACTGGAGAAAAATTCTTTATTCTCTTTGTTGATGATTACTCTAGAATGATGACTGTTATGTATTTAAGAGAAAAGTCAAAAGCATTTGAGAAATTCAAATGGTATTTGGCAAGAGTAGAAAAGGAAACAGGAAAAAGAATGAAGTGCTTGAGATCAGACAGAGGTGGTGAATTCACCTCCCATGAATTCAATAATTTCTGCATTGAAAGAGGAATCAAAAGATAGGTATCAGCTCCAAGAACTCTCGAGCAGAATGGAATAGCTGAAAGAAGGAATAGATCTGTCATGGATTGTGCAAGGACTCTAATGATTGAAAAGAACATTGCTATGAAATATTAGAAGGAAGCTATTAGCATTGTAGTTCATACCTTGAACCGAGTACAGTTGAGGAAAGACACATTCAAAACTCCTTATGAGTTATGGTATGGCTATAAACCCAATGTAAGTTACCTGAAAGTATTTGGTAGTAAATGTTACATCTTAAAAGAATCTAGAAAAGGAAAATTTGATGTAAAAAGTGATGAAGGAATATTTTTGGGATATTCTTGCAAAAGTAAGGCATATAAATGTCTGAATTTGTCTACTCACAAAATCATAGAAAGTGCACATGTGAAAGTTGATGAGTTTGCAGAAAAGACTGAAGAAGAAAGCAAAAAGGAACTAGAGGATTACAAAAGATTTATTTACATTGAACCTGATACATTGCCAGACACATCTGTCAATAAGGAAAATGCATCTACCGAACCTAGTATAGTAACTGAGTCACAAGAAGAAGTTCAAACCGAGTCACAAGAAACTGAGTCTCAGCCTGAAGCTACTGAGCAAATATCTACCGAGCCCGAGCAACCTGAACCTGAAGATGAAATTCAAGAAGATGACAATGTAACTCATTCAAGAGGCAAGGAACCTATATTGGCCAAGTATGTCAGGAAGCATCATACACCAGATCAGATTATTGGAAACAAATCAGATGGTACAATGACAAGAAGTAAATTGAAAGGTACATGTTTACTCGCTGATTTTGAACCTAGAAATGTTAAAAATGCATTGGAAAATGAAAGTTGGATTGAGGCTATGAGTGAAGAAATAGAATAAATAGAGAAAAACAAGACATCGACTCTTGTACCTAGGCCTAAAGACAAAAAAGTAATTGGAACAAAATGGGTATTCAGAAACAAGCTGAATGAAGATGGTCAAGTATCTAGAAACAAAGCTAGATTAGTGTGTAAAGGGTATTCTCAAGAAGAAGGTATAGATTATGGAGAGACTTTTTCTCTTGTTGCAAGATTAGAAGGTGTAAGAACTCTACTTGCATATGCAGCACATAAAGGATTTAAGGTATATTAGATGGATATAAAATCTGCATTTCTCAATGGTATTCTTGATGAAGAAGTCTACATTGAGCAACTTGAAGGTTTTATTGATCTAGACAAAAAGGATATGGTTTGCAAGTTACACAAAGCACTGTATGGTCTGAAAAAAGCCCCTAGAGCATGGTATGAAAGATTGCATAACTATCTTATTCAGATTGGTTTCAAAAGAGCTAATGACAATAGTAATTTGTACATCAAAGAAGCACCAGATAACAAAATTGTTTTGGTAGAAATATTTGTGGATGATACTGTGTTTACAAGGAATGATGATCAATGCAAAGAATTTTCAGAGCAAATGAACAAAGAATTTGAAATGTCTGTGTTTGGTCAGATAAAGTTTTTTGTTGGTCTTCAGATTTAGCAAAACAAGACTGGTATCTACATTACTCAGTCTAAATACATCAAGGAAATACTTAAGAAAATTGGTATGGAAGATTCAAAACCAGTTGGTACACCCATGTGTACAGGACTAAAGCTTACAAAAGATGATGATTCAAAAGAAGTAGATCAGACCTTATATAGATCAATGATTGGAAAATTATAGTATGTAGTGCATACAAGGCCTGATATTGCCTTAGCAGTTGGTATAGTAGCAAGATTCTCAGCAAAACCCAGAGAAAATCACATGATGGCAATCAAAAGAATCTTGAGGTACTTGAGAGGAACTGAAGATTATGGCTTGTGGTATAAATTTGGAGGTAATCTGGACTTAAAAGTGTTTACTGATGCTGATTGGGCAGGAAACATTGATGACAGAAAGAGTACAAGTGGTGGAGCATTCTTTCTTGGCAAAAGGTTAGTATCTTGGACCAGTAAAAAGCAAAATTGCACATCCCAATCCACAGCAGAAGCAGAATATGTTGCTGCAGTAGTAAACTGCTCTAATATTGTTTGGTTCAAACAGTTATTGGAAGGCATGAAGGTTGAGATCAAAGAACCCATTGTTATGTTTTGTGATAATACAAGTGCAATAAATATTTCAAAGAATCCAGTAATGCATTCCAAAACCAAACACATTGCTATAAAATATCACTTTCTTAGAGAATTGGTGCAGGACAAGGAAATCAAATTGGAATATGTTCATACAAAAGAACAAATTGTAGATATCTTCACCAAGCCACTACCTAAGGATGCATTCTTGTATCTAAGAGGTAAGTTAGGGGTCATTCCCCTATCTGAGGATCACTAAATTGAGTTTTAGTAATGCATCAACCAGAGCATGTTGAAGATCAGTCAGTTGATGCAGCATAGTCAAGGAATCATTACATATGAATCAGTACTTAAGGTACATTGGTATTCACCGAAAGTATGTTATCTTTGGCATGTGTTGTCAAAGAGGGAGAGTTTTCAGTCAGAGAGAGAAGTTTGCTGACAAAGGAAGATGAGAATCAGAATGAAGCTAAGGATATGTTCCTTATTCTATGTTTGCTGTGAAATTTCATTATGCTATGACATGTTGTGTTGCCATCAATGCCAAAGAGGGAGATTGTTGGATACAATTGTCTGAGGGAGATTGTTGAATACAATTGTCTAATTATGTGTTGTCTTTGATGTCACACAAATGTCATATCAATAAATAGTTTTGTGTGTCTACCAAGCTTAGTCAGTCAGCAAGGCAGTTTTCAAGTGTCTACCAAGATATCTCAGGTGTCAAAAAAAAGTATGGCAGAAGACAATGTTAACCGAGCTTCCACGGTTATCAAAGGAAAGTTAGTGATTACCGAGCTAAGACAGTGTTAACTGAGCTTCCATGGTTATCAAAGGAAAGTTAGTGATTACCAAGCTCACTCGGTCTCCAAAGGATGTTGTAGAATTCATTGTGGTTACCGAGTTCTCTTGGTCATCAATGAAATGGTTTCATGATTAATGTTTACCGAGCAAGGTCGGCCCAAGTAAAGGATTTTGTTTATTCCAGCCGTTTGTTACAATGATTGTTAAAAGTTGTAATGATTATTAGTGCTAACTTATTAATCTGATTGAACAATCCAAATGGTATATATATAGAAGGTTAAGTGGTGGATTGAGTAGTATGAGCATAAAAAAAAGGAGTAATATGCAGGTGTGAAGTTTTTGAGCGAACATGCAAATTATTTTGAAGGAAGGTGTGTGCAAATTTTGAAGGATGGTTAGATATCCTTGAGGAGCAGCAAAAATTTATTTTGATTAGGAAGGATCTAGTGAAGCCGAACAGAGATCTGTAATCAGCAATTTAGTTGCATCACTATTCAGGTCATTTCATTGTTACTTTCTTACCATTGTAGCAGTGATTTCAAAATCTCCTAACCAAGTTGGTTTAACAGCCATTTTGTAAATCCTCTAACAAGGTGACAGTTCTATTGAATTGTTTCAAGACCTCTTACAAGGCCACTCCTAATAGGGTGATTAAATCCTCTAACAAGGACACACCTAACATTGTGTTTTGTAATCTTTTATCAGGTTGGCTCCTAACAGGGCATCACTTCAAAAGAGTGAAAATCAGTAACTAGTTACATTGGTGGTTTTTCCCATATTGGGTTTCCATGTTAAATCTGGTGTCTCTTGTGTTCATGTTATTTTCTTTATTCACGTATGTTAATCATTGATGAATGCTTAAGAACAGTTATAATTAATACTCACTGCAATAACTGAGTTTCAACATTTCTCTGTATGACAGTAGTAAATGATTTAATAAGACATCTAAGGGATATGTGGTAATATTTTTGTGGTTAACTGATTCACCCCCCCCCCCCTCTTAGTTACTACATCCATATTTCCAACAAAAGGCAGCCAGAAGAAGGATAAAAAGCGAAGTGAAAGGGCAGGGGCACCAATGCAGGCTAGAATAACCAAGGAAAACAAACCAAAGAGAGGAAGGCCCCAAGAGAGAAGAAACCGAGGAAAAAATACAACCAACCCTACAACATTTGGGGTCAAATTTTGACGCCACTCCAATTTGTGTTTGTTTTTTGTTTTTTTTTTGGCAAGTGCCCCCAATGGTGTCATAATAGTGACAATGACATCGTAATTGCGACACCCGTGTGGTTATAAACAAAAAAGAAAGAAAATGAAAGTGTCATTTATAATTTTTGTGAATTCAAAGAGCTGCCGCAAAGACAACACTGCACTTTTGCATGATGTGAAGAGGGCATTCGAGTTTGGCATGCGCAAAGAGGCCGACACCATGTGGGAAGAGGGCACTGGCACTTGAGGTAGGCATTCGAGCTTTGTCTTCTGATTAACTCGATTTCATTTTGATGGTATTTGTTGATTTAATGGCACAATATGAATGTTAATAGTGGCATTGTTTACATCTTAGCATTTGGAATGCTCGATGACCCGTGAGCTTTGAGAGCTAGGGCATTGTTGCTATTACCTTCAAGGCATTGTGTGAAGTGTTTGATCTCTATTTATTTGTTTTTCTATTGATATTCACTATGTGGTACTCCCCATTTATGATCATTTCATGAGGAAACATCTTGATGGCTCACGGGTTGCAAGCTAGGGCATCATACATTATTTATGAGCTCACTATTGAATACTAGCATTGTTTACATCTTTTCATTTGGAATGCTTGATGACCCGCGAGGTTTGAGAGCTAGGGAATTGTTGCTATTACCTTCAAGGCATTGTGTGAAGTGTTTGATCTCTCTTTATTTGTTTTGCTATTGATATTCACTATGTGGTACTCTCTGTTTATGATCATTTCATGAGGAAATGTCTTGATGGCTCAGGGGCTACAAGCTAGGGCATCATACATTGTTCATGAGCTCACTGTTTAATACTAACATTGTTTACATCTTTTCATTTGGAATGTTTGATTACCTTGGAGCTTTGAGAGCTAGGGCATCATTTCTATTACCTTCAAGGCATTGTGTGAAGTGTTTGATCTGTCTTTATTTGTTTTGATGTTGATATTCACTATGTGGTACTCCCCGTTTATGATCATTTCATGAGGAAATGTCTTGATGGCTCGTGGGCTGCAAGCTAGGGCATCATACATTTTTCATGAGCTCACTATTTAATACTAACATTATTTATATCTTTTCATTTGGAATGCTTGAAGACCCATGAGCTTTGAGAGCTAGTGCATCATTTCTATTACCTTCAAGGCATTATGTGAAGTGTTTGATCTCTCTTTATTTGTTTTTCTGTTCATATTCACTCATTTATGATCATTTCATGAGGAAATATCTTGATGGCTTGCGGGCTGCAAGCTAGGGCATCATGCATTGTTTATGAGCTTACTCTTTGAGCACCTCATGTCCCTATTTGATTATGAGGGACATGAGGTGCTCAAACAAGGAGCTCATAAATAATGCATGATGCCCTAGCTTGTAGCCCGTGAACCATCAAGACATTTCCTCATGAAATGATCATAAATGGGGAGTACCACATAGCTAGTGAATATCAGCAACAAAACAAATAAAGAGAGATCAAACTCTTCACACAATATATGTTGTTTTATAAGATTTTATTAAGACTAAATATATTATTTTATTAAGAAAAATTATTTTGGGTTAGTTTTATGTTGTTTTATAAGATTTTATTAAGATTAAATATATGATATAAACTCATAATTATAATTGATATATATAATACAATTGTATGTAGTATAATCTATACATTTGTGAGATGTAATTAATTCCAGTTATATGATATTTTGGGATTAAATTGGTGAGTTTCTATACTTGTTCCATTTTAAACTAACCTTTGACTTCAAAGGAGAAATTATGAAATATAGTTGTAGGTAGTTATATCTTCTATAATGATGGAGGAGTGAAAGGTAATGATCAATGAGGTTGCTACTATTAGATCATACATTAATACACTTACTTTTTTGAATTTGAGCTCGGGCATCATCCAATGTTATTGTTGTCATTGCATGCTTGCTGCTGTTGTGCACCATATATTATTTTATACACTATTTATTTCAGTGAGACTGTGATCTTGACATTTGTAATGTATTTGCTGCTATTGGATCAATGTTGCCATGTTGTTGAGGAGCTGTAGATGTCCTTTTACTAATCTTGTATAAACAACATATATACCATGTTGACTCACAACCCATGAGGTGTTTCTTGATAACACATTTGACATCATACCTTTTGCTCCATTTTGGTCTTGATTTAATCACTACATGCACATGTTTCCTAAGTGCACATGTTCTATAGGATAGTTCATTTTAGAAGTGTATGGCTTGACTATGCACATGCATAATTGTAGACGAGGATCGGTAATAGGGTGCTAGGTATTACTTAGATCCTTTAGATCTAACCCCATCTTTTACTTCTTTGCAGGTTTTGGATCATACAAGAGCATACTGGATTGAACCTCAGGTCAACACTTCATTACTTCAAGCAATGTTTGGTACCTTCATTATTTATGTTCATCCACTTATGTATGTTTGTAATCATTCATATTCTTCTAAAATTTGGCTATTAGCGACCATATATGACCATTCTTCTAAAAGTTTCTTAAAAGTTTATATTTTTTATTTCAATTTTTAAAATCATAAAATGAATAAAATTTAAAGATAAAAAGTTAAGATAATATTTGTCTTCACTTAAAAAAGAAAACATAAAGCTCATAAAGCATGGTAAAAACATAAAGTTCATAAAGCATGGTAAAAGAGGGCCCTAACTATGGTAAAATGGTAAAGTTTCCACCTTGCACTGCTCTTCATATGACAACTACTAAGGAACTATGTTATAAAATTTCAAGGCATGAAATTTTATACTTTTTGACATCGTACTTTTTTCTCCTTAGCATTGAGTTTACAATGTGGGGGAGTCTTTGGCATGAAAATTTATAACATAGTTCCTTAACATTTGATCTTTATATGGCAGCCATGACTTGAGGTAGGAATTCGAGCTTTGTCTTGGGTATGTGCAGGATCATGGTATGCCAAACTAGGCCCTTAAGTGACAATGAAAATTCAAAAAATTAGGTTTAGGCAAGTTGACATAAAAATTTGAACAAGTTATAAATATTATATTAAAAATATGTAAAAAGAGAATCTATAGAAAATTGAATTTAGTTTCTAAGATACTAGGCCTTTTTTGAAAAACTATTATTCTATATGTTGAAAATATTAAATTTCAATGTAGTAGTACAAAAATTTCAGGATAAAAATAACAAGTAGGTGTATGTCTGACCACCTTAAACACAATCAAATGATAACTTTTTTTTACAAGATTATAGATATAAGTAGTAGACTCATGTCTGGATGTGACACATATTTTTTTGTAATTTTTTTCTAAGTAAATAATTACTTATAATTTTTCTTCTACAACTCTTCTAAAATACAAAAACTCTTGTGTCTGACCACATTAACTTAGTCTAAACTTTATCAAATTGAAAACTTTTTTTATTTTTCTTGTAGTAGGAAAAGCATAGAATGTGACACATGTTTTGGATTTCAAAAATGTTATATAGTTTGAAAGTTATAGCTATTTTTCAATAAGTCTATCAAATAGGACTAGAAAGATAACAAGTAGGTGTATGGTTAACCACATTAAACAAAATCAAATGATAATATTTTTTATAAGATTCTAGATAAAAGTAGTAGACTCATGTCCAGATGTGATGTATGTTTTTTTGTATTTTTTTCTAAGTAAATAATTAATTATGATTTTTCTGCTACAAATTTTCTTGAATATAAAAAATCTCATGTATGACCACCTTAACTTAGTTTAAACTTCATCAAATTGAAAGAAATGTTTATTATTATTGTATTAGGTGAAGCATAGAATGTGATGTATATTTCAAATTTAAAAAATGTTATATTGTTTGAAAGTTATAGTTGTTTTTCAAAGAGTTTATCAATCATGACTTCTTTTTCACATCGCCGCTTTTTGGCATACCATGATCTTGCACATACCCTCTTATCATTAACTAATTTCATTTTGATGGCATTAGTTGATTTAATGGAAACATATGAATGTCAATACTCACATTGTTTAAATCTTTGCATTTGGAATGCTCGATGACCCGCGAGCTTTGAGAGGTAGGGCATCGTTGATATTACCTTTAAGGCATTGTGTGAAGTGTTTGATCTCTCTTTTTTTTTTTTTATGTTGATATTCACTATGTGGTACTCCTCGTTTATGATCATTTCATGAGGAAACATCTTGATGGCTCATGCGCTACTAACTAGGGCATCATGCATTTTTTATGAGCTCACTATTTGAAGTCATAGGTTAGTTTAAAATGGAAAAACTGTACAAACTCACCAATTTAATCCCAAAATACCATATAACTAGAATTAATCACATCTCACAAATGTATAGATTATACTACATACCATTGTATTATATATATCAAGTATAATCATGAGTTTACATCATATATTTAGTCTTAATAAAATCTTATAAAATAACATAAGACTAACCCAAAATACTTTGTCTTAATAAAATATTAATTAAAAAAATATTTACTCAAGTAATAAAATCTTATAAAATAACATACATTGTGTGAAGTGTTTGATCTCTCTTTATTTATTTTGATGTTGATATTCACTATGTGGTACTCCCGTTTATGATCATTTCATGAGGAAATGCCTTGATGGCGCACAGGCTACAAGCTAGGGCATCATGCATTTTTTATGAGCTCATTGTTTGAGCACCTAATGTCCTTATTTGATTGGTCGGTGCTATATTTGTTATATTGATGCTATGAGATCAAATAGGGACATCAGTAATAAAATAATACACTTACTATTTTGAATTTGAGCTTAGGCATCATGAAATGTTATTCTTGTCATTACATGCTTGCTGCTATTGTGACCATAACATTAACAAGAATGCAATGTTATGAAAATTTGGGATTAAATTGGTGAGTTTCTATACTTTCTCCATTTCAAACTAACCTATGACATCAAAGGAGGAATTGTGAAATATAGTTGTAGGTAGTTATCTCTTCTATAATGATGGAGGAGTCAAAGGTAATGATCAATGAGGTTGCTACTATTAGATCATACATTAATAAACTTAATGTTTTGAGTTTGAGCTCAGGCATCATATATTGTTTTATACACTATTGATTTCATTGAGACCGTGAGCTTGGTATTTGTAATGTATTTCCTCTTATTGGATTAATATCGCCATGTTGTTGAGGTTGTAGATGTCCTTTTACTGATCTTGTATAAAAAACATATATACCATGTTGACTCACAACCCATGAGGTGTTCCTTAATAACACATTTGACATCATACTTTTTTCTCCATTTTGGTCTTGATTTACTCACTGCATGCATATGTTTCCTGAGTGCACATATTCTATAGCATAGTTCATTTTAGAAGTGTATGGCTTGACTATGCACATGCATAATTGTAGATGAGGATCAGTAATAGGGTGCTTGCTTAGATCCTTTGGATCTAACCCCATCTTATCCTTCCTTGCAGGTTTTGGATCATAGAAGAGCATATTGGATTGAACCTTGGGTCAACACTTCATTACTTCAGGCAATGTATGGTACCTTCATTATTTATGTTCATCCACTTATGTATGTTTGCATTTATTCATATTCTTCTAAAATTTGGCTATTAGCGACCATATATGACCATTCTTGATGGTTTTGGGTCATTTGATGAAAAAATGTAAATATGGACATTGGTAATAAAATAGGGATATCTTAATCTTTATGAGCTCAAATTAAAAATAGTAAGTGTATTATTTTATAACTGATGTCCCTATTTGATCTAATAGCATCAATATAACAAACAGAGCACTGACCAATCAAATAGGGACATGAGGTGCTTAAACAATGAGCTCATAAAACAATATATTTAGTCTTAATAAAATCTTATAAAACAACATATATTGTGTGAAGTGTTTGATCTCTCTTTATTTGTTTTGGTGTTGATATTCACTATGTGGTACTCCCCATTTATGATCATTTCATGAGGAAATATCTTGATGGCTCATAGACTACAAGCTAGGGCATCATACATTGTTCATGAGCTCACTGTTTAATACTAGCATTGTTTACATATTTTCATTTTGAATGCTTGATGACCTACGAGCTTTGAGAGCTAGGGCATCATTTCTATTACCTTCAAGGTATTGTGTGAAGTGTTTGATCTCTCTTTATTTGTTTTGTTGTTGATATTCACTATGTGGTACTCCCCATTTATGATCATTTCATGAGGAAATGTCTTGATGGCTTGCGAGCTGCAAGCTAGGGCATCATGCATTGTTTATGAGCTCACTATTTGAGCACCTCATGTCCCTATAGTTGTAGGTAGTTATCTCTTCTATAATGATGGATGAGTGAAAGGTAATGATCAATGAGGTTGTTGCTATTAGATCATACATTAATACACTTACTATTTTGAATTTGAGCTCGGGCATCATGCAATGTTATTATTGTTATTGCATGCTTGCTGTTGTTGTGCACCATATATTATTTTATACACTATTTATTTCATTGAGACTGTGATCTTGGCATTTTTTATGTATTTTTTGTTATTGGATCGATATCACCATGTTGTTGAGGCTATAGATGCATTAAATGATCACTATCATTCTATTTTAATAGCAAAA
This sequence comes from Chamaecyparis obtusa, assembly GCA_027943335.1. Classification (NCBI taxonomy): domain Eukaryota; kingdom Viridiplantae; phylum Streptophyta; class Pinopsida; order Cupressales; family Cupressaceae; genus Chamaecyparis; species Chamaecyparis obtusa. The sequence goes on along the minus strand of BSBK01007659.1, from coordinate 201,250 downwards.
ATATAAAAAACATAGCACCATTCGATCAAATAGGGACATTAGTAAGAAATTTAATGCATTATTACTTCATCATGATTATAAAAATTTCATTGACTCAAAGCACATATGATAGGGAGATCTTCCTTCCACAAGCCCTACCTCCTCTAGGAATTCACTAGGTCTTCTCTTGACCTATCTTAGGGTTTCTAAGACCCTTCAATCAGAGCGATTTCTCCTAATCTCCTCTACTACTCAAGATCTCACTACCAAGGTCTCAAACTCACTCTAGCTCCCACAACTCTTCCAATGAATTCAACTATGGAATTCATCCAAAAATCCATCTTCTTTTTTCTAGGTGATAGGCATGAGAGAGGACTCCTTTAGTCTTTTTTTGTCATAATTTGGGTTGCCCCACCTTGTGGTATCCTTCTACTAATACCCGATCTCCAATGTTTGGCCTAAAAAGGCTACTAGGCCTTGTAGGTCTTCCAACCCCTAAATCAATGTGTAACTCTTCAACTTCCCATACATGAGGTCAAAAGAATTGTATTTTCAGAAACCCCTTTCAAATTTTTAAAGGATTCAAGAACCCTTAAACCTCCAACTCTTCTGTACAACCTGTTCCTAGTTTCTAGCCTTATTTTTAGGCTCAATTAGGCCTCATTGGTTCATAGTGAGAGTTTGATCTTTCCACCCCTTTCCAAATTTTTCATGAGATCTCCTTCATAAGATTGAGTATCTAAAAATTTTAGAACACACTCTAGGTCTTGGATTGGCATTCCCAATCCTCAATCTCTCTCCCAAATGTTGGATCAACACGGGTTCCTTAACCGGGCTTGTCCCTGCTCACCTAGGGCCTATTCTTTAAAATACTTCCCCTCCATTTAAATCCACACAAATACATATTTACATTGTATTTACATTGGCCTAACATATTCCAAGTGGCCATAAAGAACCTACCATGGAATCCTAAGTTAGAGCCATTCTAATGGCCTCTACTCTGAACAATTCAACAAGCTGGCCTCAGAGTAGGAATTTAATTTAGAAGCTTGAAAGAAAACTAAAGAACTAACACAAAGATTAAAAAAAATTCTCAAAACATAAATAATTAAGAAAAGTAAAGTTCTTTCTCTGGTTCAATCCATGAGATTGGATAACCAAGCTTTCAATACATTCCTTCATAGTTACAGTGCTGACAGTCTCACAAACTTAAAACAGTGCTTAAAAAAACTAATCTCTAACCTTTGGTTTCAATTAAAACAAGCCATAAATATGCTTGGATTCCCCATCTTGGTCAGGATTCAACCTATACCCAACTCTTCCTCTCGGATAGGCTTTAACCAACTTGTTGTCATGACAACTTTCAAAGTTGTCATGACAACTTTTGCAGTTTGCTTGACAACTTTGTCAAGGTTAAACCATGAGGTCTAAGAAGACTCTCAAACCTATACTAAAACATCTAAGACCCTTAACCAACTTAAATGGACTCATTGGATGCCTTTTCATAGGCAAAATACATATTTGACTGATTTTCACATGTTCATGGCATCCGAGCTTATATCCTTGGGTCTTTACCAAGACTCTCAATTCCATCACTTATGACTAAGACCAACTACCTAAGAACTTAATAGGACTTCTAACACACTTCCAAATTAAGAACACAAAAACCAAAAGTCCATAAGGACAGTGACTTGGCCAATAGTCACTACAAGCCAAAAACTTAGGTGTTTAGGAGCTAGCCTAGGTGCTCCTGCACCAACATAGAATGTGGGTAGCTTCATTACTTCATTAGATCTATACCTTTGTTAATTTCACTATCATCATGTAGCTTTCTTACTTGTCCTTTAAAATGCAGATTCAAATATACTCCATGCCATAGCATTAATGTATAGATGATGCAGATTTGTGTATCTCTTTGTTTTGATGTAGCTTACTCACTGCATGCAATGGGGCCTCCTTGGGGTTGCCAACCATGTTGTGATGTTATGATCTTTACTTGAAATCCATGATGTACTCCTCCATTAATATGCAGATTTGATGCTTTTCTCATCTAATTTGATGATGATGTATGCCTCTTCCATTGCTTACTCATGCTTGCTCATGATTGCCTTGTGCTGATGGGCATGGTGTGTGACTGTCATGGGTGCATCATTTGGAAATGATGTCACATCAAAACCAGATGAAACAACAACATCTGGTGTTGCTATTACACTGTTTGAATGATTTAGTCACAATAGTGACTCACCAAGTGTTCATGCAGACATAAATGCAGCCATTTAGTCTCTACAATATTCTTCTAAGTGCACATGTCATGTAGCATGGTTTTTCTTTTAGAAGTGTATGGATTGACTATGCAAATGCATAATTGTAGATGAGGATCAGTAATAGGATGCCATTCATTTCTTAGATATTTTTTATGTAACCCCCATCTCTCTTTTCTTTACAGGTTTTGGATTACATAGGGGCACACTAGATTCATACCTGGGTCAAAAATTCATCACTTTAGGCAATGTCTGGCACCCTTATTATTTATTTTCATCCTCTTATGTATGCATGTACTCTTGCATTTTCTTCTGAAAGTTATTTTCCTTGTATAGTATATACAAGTTATTTTTCATATATATACATGTAATCTTTAGATGCAAAAAATTATTTTCCTTTATATGTATCTTTGCATGAAATGAACACAAATTAAACAAGATCATCTAATAATGAAAACTAGGGTACTATAGTCACTCATCTAGTAATTAGTTCCCCAAACCATTACTAAGGATTGAACATAAGTCTAAGTCCCCAAACTTATTTCTCTATGTGTCCTTATTGCCTTTGTAATTTTGGTTCAACCCCTATAGGATGCCCAATCCTAGAGGCCAAGGAAAGTACCCAAGAGCACTTGAAATAAAGATGAATGAAACCATTGTCCTTATGTGGGTAAACCCATATAAGAGTTCTTCCTTTGCTTCATAGCTCCTATTTGAGGATTCACAATCATGCATTTATGTTCAAGACCTGTTATTACCTTGGTCCTTTTGAATCTTACACTAGTAAATTTAACTTCAAATTTTGATGAAAATTGGTCGACTTTTTGATAGTAATTGGTCGAATTCATGACCAAAACTTTCGTCGTTCTTTTTTTGTCGAATTTTCTATGTATTTATTATTGGTCAAAATTTTGACTATAGCTCATGCTTAAAATTATGAAGATCGTTGTCATTTTTTTTTACAATGGTCAAAATTTTGACCATTGGATTGGTGGAAAGTATGGCATTTGCATCATTTTTTTGCCCAATGGTCAAAATTTCGACCAAGCATTGATAGAAATTAATCATAGCATTGGTCGAAATTGAGACCAATGCTAATTTTTTTTTTTTTAAAAATGGTACAGACCGAAGATGCATTCAGAGTTCTTTTCATTGTATTTTGGTTTCAAATTTTATGTTTTGATTGAGAAATGAGTTAATTTATGGAACAAAATATTAATGAAACCATTTACTATTCAAAATGATTCTTTTTGAATTTGTAGGTATCTGTTATAGCTGGTTTTGATGTCAATTTTTCAAGGAAGGCTAATTCAAAGTTTGTTGAATCGGTTTAAGATGGGAGTTTGGAAATTTATTAAAAATTGATAATTGAGAACCATTTATGCTTAAGGTATTAGTTTTGTTTGAAGATTATTAGCAACCGATTCCTAAAGATTTAAATTCTATTTTATTTTATAAGTTGATGCATAGTATCAGAGTTTCGAAGTGACAAGAAATTCAAACATTGACAAAGTAGTTTATTAGCGGTTGGAATATATTTTATTCATTACTAAAACCATAAGTGCATTATCATGTTTTTGGTTTTGAAAGTATTTAAGAACTATGCTATTCACTAATCGGTTATAATAGTCCCAGTTTGGGATGAAGATGTGTTGAGTTTGGCGAAAGGATGTTCCTTAATTTATGAACACATCAAGTTAAGTTGCCAATAGCATCCAAGGATCGTACTTTATGATGTGATCTTAGTTTTTGAATCATTGAATTTTACTAATGAAATCATGAAGAGGTGTGCTGTGCTTAAGATTGAATCGAAACCTCATTGATTGGTTCAAACTTGGAAACAATTTTAAAGAACGGTTATAAGATTCTATTTTTATTGCAGATTCGAACATAAATAGATACTACACAATTTAGCATAAGTTGCCTACTCAAACGAAGGATGTTGAGACTTAATGAAGAGAATTTTTTAAACAATGGGCTAATAATGTTGAAGGAAATTCAATATAAAATCAAGAGTCTTCAATTGCCAAATATTTATTTACAAATACCATCACATTTCATGTGACACATTCCTCCTATTTCAAAAAAGTTTTTTAAAAATGCAATTTGTATAGATCCCTCATTTGCACCCTGAGGAAACATAAACTAAGCACCAACCTTCTTCATACAAAACCATAGATCATTGAAAAAATATTATGCATTGGCCAGCTGTTAATATCATAATCACATATACAAGTGGCTCTTATTTTCTTAAGACTATTAGTGGTAAGGGAAAGCATGAGGATGCATGCTTCCAAATTCAAATTATATAGAACCCATTACGAAAGTTGTGGCCTCAAATGTTGTACACGTGGTGGTCATTGATTCAATATTTGTATGTAATTTAGCTGGCATAATGGTGGAGAGAGCTTCAAAGTCCATCTTTTCAATCCATTGTTGTATTTTTGCATATTCATTGAAAACATGGGGAAAATCCCTGACTGTATGATGGGGTGTTGAACCCAAACATGCCACACAAATTGATGAGGAGAAAATATCCTTTTCTCAATCATGTGCTCAACTAATCAAGAGTTAGAGCAAGAAGTCACTTGTGGAAGGGCTACAAGGGAAAAGTGCGGTAGGTCTAGTACTCTATAGTACAGACTTGAGGAGACCAAACTAGTTGTTGAATCAGTGTTCTTGAACCATATTAGGACCATCCCCATCATTAAATTGAACTAATAAGTCCACTGGTGAAGATTTTTGGTAAAGGGCTAGGATTAGGCCTATAAGAGAATTCCTGCAGAGGTTGTTTGGGATAGAAATTTGTTTGTTTCAAATCAAGTTTGGTTTTATTCTTTGTTTCTCGATAAACACATGGATCCATTGAATACAAAGGTGAAAGATCTCTATAAATACACAGTCTTCATTAAGGTTTGGGGAGATAATCATTTTCTTTCTAGACTTCACAAATGGATCCATTGTAAGAGGTTTGGAACTATGTACTGTCAGGTAATGTCTTCCTCTATTCTTGTGGTTATTTTTTTAATTCATTTGAATATAGAGAATACGCTTTAAAAAAGCCTTTCTTCTTGGTTGGGATGAGTCTATTATTGGCCTATCCATGGAAGCCTCATTTTTAACCTGTTCAGGGCATTTTGTCCCTGCAACATATCTGGTTTATACTTCCCGAGTCACCACTAGAGTCTTCAAATCTAGATATTTTGCAGAAGGTTAGGGCACCATTGCCAGTCATTTAAAACATGGTTTTTTCTTTAAAAGATGATTTTTATCATTAATATTTGTGTGCTTATAGACCCTAATGTTGTTGCTCCAAGAACCCTAAATTGGAAATCTGTAGATGGGGTTTGGTGTCAAGAAATAATATAAGATTCATGTGATAAGTAAGAGATATTTTCCACAGCAAGCCAAATTGTGATATTGCTATCAGGATTCAACTGTGTAGTTTTTTGAGTCAAACTCATTGACCTATGATTCATGAGTAGTGGTTTACATGAACCCATCTCTCCTGAGAATGAATGGAACACTTAGCACTCATTGGCTCTAGGTGATGCTCATAGAAGTGAAGTATGAGGACTTCCCGGGAGGTCACCCATCCCAGTACCACTCTAGCTAGAGCACGCTTAACTACAGAGTTTCCTCCATGGTTAAACCCACTCTGCTTGCATCCTCATTTAATTTTCAAAACCTTCACCAAGTGTTGTTCCTTATGAACCATTCATTAGAAAGCCCCTTAAGCTCATCAATTGATAAGTAGGAGATATTTTCCAGTGCAAGTCAAATTGTGATATTGCTATCAGGATTCAACTGTGTAGTTTTTTGAGTCAAACTCATTGACCTATGATTCATGAGTAGTTGTTCACATGAACCCATCTCTCATGAGAATGAATGGAACACTTAGCACTCATTGGCTCTAGGTGATGCTCACAGAGGTGAAGCACCAAGACTTCCTGAGAGGTCACCCATCCCAATACTACTCCAACTCGAGCGCACTTAACTATAGAGTTTCCTCCATGGTTAAACCCACTCTTCTTGCATCCTCATTTGCAAAACCTTCACCAAGTGTTGTGCCTTATGAACCATCAATTAGAAAGCCCCTTAAGCTCATCAATTGATAAGCTTAAGGGGCTTTCTAATGGATGGTTCATAAGGCACAACACTTGGTGAAGGTTTTGCAAATGAGGATGCAAGAAGAGTGGGTTTAACCATGGAGGAAATTCAGCACTCGAGTTGGAGTAGTACTGGGATGGGTGAACTCTCAGGAAGTCCCGATGCTTCACCTCTATGAGCATCACCTAGAGCCAATGAGTGCTAAATGTTCCATTCATTCTCATGAGAGATGGGTTCATGTGAAACACTACTCATGCATCACGAGTTAATGAGTTTGACTCAAAAAACTACATAGTTGAATCTTGATAGCAATATCACAATTTGACTTGCTATGGAAAATATCTCCTACTTATTAATTGATGAGCTTAAGGGGCTTTCTAATGAATAGTTCATAAGGCACAACACTTGGTGAAGGTTTTGTAAATGAGGATGCAAGTAGAGTGGGTTTAACCATTGAGGAAACTCCGTAGTTAAGCACGCCTGAGCTGGAGTGGTACTGGGATGGATGACCTCCCAGGAAGTCCCAGTGCTTCACCTCTGTAAGCATCACCTAGATCCAATGAGTGCTAAGTGTTCCATTCATTCTCATGAGAGATGGGTTCATGTAAACCACTACTCATGAATCATAGGTCAATGAGTTTGACTAAAAAAACAACATAGTTGAATCCTAATAGCAATATCAAAAAGATTCATGTGGCTTTTGTAGATCTAAGATTATTATGGATGGGAATTCATTTTTTGTTTTAAACTGCTCAAGTCCTAATGGTACAAAAGATATTCTTGTTACTAAGCATCCTTTATTGGATTGATTAAATCAGATTTGGGCCAAAGTTATCTCAATGGTCTCAAAATTTTCTAAACTTGTCCATGATTGTATTAATATTTATCTAATCTTGATAATCAACTTGTCATAATTCTCAAAGATGCGGTCCAAATTCATAGTGCCTAAGAGATCCAAAATATGAGGGAATGAGATGCCACTATAATGATATTGTTGATGCTGCTTATCAAATGATCTTGAATATAAATTCACAAAATACCTAGAAAAAAGCTAGACTGTGATTTCTACTCATCATATTAAAGCTACATTACATGATTTCCAATTGATCTATTCAGGTCCATTTAGATGATATATCTCAGAAAGACATAAAAGGAAGTCTACAATATTTAACACATATGGCCTTAGTGAATTCAACTGAAGTTGAAAACATAAGTTCAATGAATTTTCTACTGATAAGTTAATCTCGAACTGTGGCATTCCTTTGGGAAATGGCATGCACCATGGAAGCTCATGTGGCCTCAAAGGCCTTAATTTGAGCTTGGTGGGTGATCCACCCCTATGCCACACTCTGTATCACAATAGGGAATGTGCAAGAAGCACTATTTCCTATGGACCCTCAAAAGAGCAATGTATCTCAGGTCTGGCTCTAATTTTAGGACAAATTAAAATAGTAAATTGGACTGCATAGGTTGGGAAACCTGTATTTTTTATATCTAAAGTTTTTCCTAGCTAAATCCAAGTAATTGAATTATAATCACAAGTAATTGGTTTGCCAAGTTAATTTCGATTCTGTTGAATGCTAGTATGGTTTATCATTTACCTCGACTCGGCTTGTCACACTTGTCCAAGTATTTTTTCCTGGTTTTTCCTCTGTATTCCATATGTTCACTTTGCCAGATTAATAAATGTATTTTATCTTAGCAAAGATGAGATAGTTGTCAAGAAAAATGCTGACCAAAAGCATCAATCTAAGTGAATAATTTGGGATTTTTCCAAACTTCTTGGAAATGTGGTTATTTAGGCATATGGTCCTTTGAAGAGACAAGAATCCCAGTAAGGTGTCTACCCAGTGCTATGCATTGACGCAATATCCACTATTAGGGGTTTATAATTCGTAGATTTTTTCCTCACTCCGGTATCACTTAACAGGAGTAATTTTATAGCATACCTTGTAATATAGATGTTGAGAAATAGAAAGGTATGCAATGAAATTAGTACCATTGCATGACACTAGATTTGCCTAGAACTCTGACCAAATCTGAACTAGTCTGGGATGGGTATAATCCTGGTTAATATTTGGTCAGGGTTCACCTAGGGTCTTACTCTAGGCCAAACAATGAGCATTACTACCATACTATGATACCAGGCCCACCCATAAACCTAGGCAAGCCTAGATTAGTCCACACTGGCTATTGACCCTGGTTTGGGTCCAATCAAGATTCACCCAATAAAAAGCTAAATAGATGTAAAATAATAAAAATAAAATGGACCAGTACCTTATCAACACACTTCATCCAACTAGAAAATGAAAAAATAAATATGAAAGCCATTATAAATGAAAATTTTCCTATTTTAACTAATGGTTGTGATTGTTTAAAACAATACAATAAGAAACACATTCTTCAAATGCAATATTGTCCTTCTAATGTGCTAAAAAAATATGCTTCTCTTTTTGATAAATCAATATTTCTCAAAATCCCTAAGTAATTCAATATAAAAGTAATTTCTTAAAGTAGGGTAAGGCTCTTTGGTATATTCATCTTTGTGTCTACTTAGGATTGTGTCTGTGGTCTAACTCTACAATAATGCTAATCCAAATAAAGAATCGGCATGAGTTTTTAGCTTTTAACTTACTCTATATAAAAAATTTATACATTAGTGTTTTGTTTACACTTGTAAAATAGAACTATCTTTGTTGCAAATTCTAAAGCATAAGTTAACATTCTTAAAACAAAGTTTCCTAGGAACAACAAAGGCATTTTCTTTAAAAGAAAGCTCTATGGTTAATACGCATTTCCTCCATTTTCATAAAAAATACCTTATCAATTTCAAAGAGTTTTGGAAAACATTAATTGTCTAAATGGTTATAGGATTATAGCCATTGTAATGCACCTGTATGAACATGATGAGCAGAATGATATATGGACTGTGGTACTAGCTCTAGATTCATCCACAGTTTCAAGTTCCTAGAAGAAGAAATACATGTTGTTAGTATTCTATTTTTCCAATAAATGAAAATTCTAATTTCCAGAAGTTGAATCATAATCATATACTGCTCATAAGTCATAAGTCATCGTAATGCTAATGTAACTATGACCTTAATCAAAATCCTACAAGAATATTCCATCAATCTAAGAAGGTATTCATCAAATAGCTATAAGCCTATAAGGCATTTTTCCATCCATTTATCAGTGTAAGGTCAACTCACAACTTAATAGAATTTTCCTTGTTATTACATAGATATTCTACCTTGAGATTGACATCAAAGTTCATCAAAACCACAAGATACAGGCCAAATAACTAAATGTAGTAATGAAAGTTGATAACAAAAAATTCATTGTACATGATAGAAAAATAATGAAGATGAAGTACTCGCACAAATGTAAGAGTTAGGTACTGGTAATGTCCACCAAATGCACACATAAATAAAAATAGAGATCATAAAGAACATTTAAAATATTTGGGGCAAGTGCTGAACAACAATTAAACTCTGCGTCTCCCTATAAGAACATTAAGTGTTTAAAATTCAAAACAAGTGCAAATAAGAGCATGAGTGAGCATTTATATCAATAACCTATGTTACTATATTTTCTTGTTTATGTAGAATAACGTATGTAACTGGGTTTGCCCATTTCTGTGGATATGCCCATACCAAACCAGACTTAGGGTCCTAGGTCCACTCCTTCCTGGGTATACTCAGGGTTTATACCTGGGACTCTGAATTTGTCTGGGTATATCCAATGAAACATGGGTACGTGGGTATATCAGGACAGGGGGACGCCGAGATGAGTTTCAGGTGCAGGAAAAAAAAGGGCCTCAATTTTGGGCTGGCAAGGGGATGGCGGGGGGACAGCGGCGGGGGTACGAGGGAGGGGGGGGACTGCATACTATACATATATAACGTGAAATGTTCAACATACCAATTGAATGACTAAGTTACATACTAGATTGAAATACACGAACTAGAACTATTAAACATTCAAGTTTTCAACATAGTAACATAATGATAATCATTTAAAGTAAACATAGTAATATGAAATTAAAATATCAAATTTCTCATATATGATATATCATAAAGATGATCATGATTACAATGAGCAGAGTAGCATGATATGATATAATGAATCATGATCAATCATCTAGTGTCCCTAAAGCCAAATTGGCACCAAACTTTGATTGGATACCCACCTTGCTAAAAGGAGTTTATTGGAACACTGTCTTAGTAAATTGAGTGTATCACACCATCTTAGGAGGTTGATAGCACCTTTGAGCATTTGGGTCAAGTTTGAGAGTTGTGAAAGGTAGTAGAAGGACACTCTGCTATCTTGCTATTGGCTCTGCATTACAAGGAGCTTCATCAAACTTATAGGTCTTATTATCTCTAGGATGCCCGTTGATGTACCTGTATCTACAGGGCTATGCTTATGCTTTCTAACCAGCTGCTTATGCTTGCTCAATGATATGTGGATACTCAAAACAAAGTAAAATATTGGATAGCTCCAATTGTCAATGAAGTGTGGACATGTCATTTTCTATGATCCTTGAAAGGTGAAGGACAATAAGGTCAACCATCAGGCTCATTAGCTAGACTTGGCAGACAACATCAAAAAGATGGTATTGCAACATAGATATGGTATTGTAAGCTATTTCTAGAGTGTCATCAATGTTTTTAAATGTAGAATGAAATGGTTGTAAGTATGCATTTCTGCCACATGCAAATGATTTTGAGATATAGACCTATGCAATCTAATCTCCCAAGGAATAGACAACACCACTTATCGCAATCTCTGCCAAAACATGATTTGTCATAAAGCGATGTTAGAATAGTTAGTAAAATGGTCATAAATTATCTTCTTATAGTAAAAGAATATTTTGACTTAAGAAAAAAACTACACAATATTAAAACATGACATTGTGCTTTAAAAACTAAAAAGGTAAAACACCTTACACAGTTCAAAGATTGATTATTCTGTTATAATAAAACAACAGTAGGGAGAAGCCTCAAATGTTATTTCATAGTAAGCATCAAATATGAATTGTTGTATATTCCCAATGTGATGAAAAAACATTGATGATGGTGATATATATATATATATATATATATATATATATATATATATATATATATATATATATATATATATATATATATATATATATATATATATATATATATATATAGACACACACACACACACACACACACACACAGAATTCTCCAATTAATTTCTATAGGAACAAACTCTGCAATCAATTTCTACCAGACCACCATGCTAGCAAATTTCGAGAACATTTTGTTCATTAATCATGCTTATGCTTTTACATGGCTCATTGTGTGATAGTTTTCCCTTTTTTATAACTACTTTGTTTTTAAAGAGTTAACCATATTGTGATGTCTAAATGATCAATCAACTACCATGAAAAAAATCATCAGACACCTACTTTGAATATGGTTAATCACTACAACCATATTAGCAAGAATAAGATCAAAAAAAATATTCAAGTCTCTAAGGGGACAAAGCACTCTGATGACCATGTTATAGAAGGAAATTAAGTAAAATATATGAAACTAACTTTTCTCAAAAAAAGATTTGAGGATAAATCTACTATATGTTTACAGGTAGTTTTACTATTTCATGCAATTACTATCAGAGAGATATTCAACTTTTTAGTGGATTAATCTGTATATCTTTTGGCAATGACCTTAATTTCACATTAACAAAAGCCGTGTAGAGCACAACAGATAACATATAGCCATACACATCTTCGTCTAGAATATTGCAAAGTGTCTTGGACTATAAAATAATACTTTTCATTAATTTTTGCAAAATTTATTACAGAAAATTATTCCATGGATGTGCAGAGAAAGCCAGATTTAAAATTAATAGCATTTTAAGAATTTGTGGAGCTCCTACACATATGGTAGCTTCTTTAAGCTAAGAATGATTTCAATAATTACCAATTCTAACGTGATACACCAACAATTAGAATTCAATCCATATATTCAAGTATTTTTAAAATATATACTCCGATGTCAAAACAACTTACTCTGAGAAATGATACATGTACAATCATATATGTACTCAAGTAGCGCATCAAAGAATATATGTTGTGAACCAATACCCATCCATGGTTTCTGGCATCGTGACAATAATAGCTCATCAATCAGTGTATTTATACAAAATAGAAAACAAATGAAATGACAGATATATCAGTTAATATCACTTACAATTGTTTCAACTTTCAATCAAGTTGATGTAAGGTAGTGGCATTAGGTGTGTCCACATCTTCCTCAGTCACAATCTCAATCCAGTTGGAATTTTTGATAGGATAAAGTTTGGCTGGATTGATAGCATTCACTCTTAATCTAGTCATATGAGAAGGTACCATAGGCATGACAAGAACTGATAAAGCATTGATCTGGTCTTGGCCTAAGCCCATAAATATTGTGCATACAGCTTGCATGATATTGAAGGAGTAGAAGAAATTGTTATATGAAAATTTTGATTTTCAAATTACAAAACTAACAAAATAATGGAACGTGTGCATCTGGTAAAAGATCTTGGGGTGTAGAGAAAAGTTACCTCTCCTAGAAGTATTTTACACATGGCACCCTCCAAACTCAAATTTACATCTTCAGTCCTTTTTAGGCTTTCTATGATATTAATGGCCTTTTCAATCTGCAAATGCAATAGGATATTCACTGAAAGCACCTGGAAATGTAAGGACAACATTTTCATCAAAGCATCTCAAATAATAAAAAAAAAATGCATACCAGTTACAGTAAACTATCGAATCCAAGATTTCATTGGTCAATAGTAAACAAAACTGGTGGAGGAGCACCCAAGGGACACATGAACCTACATGGTACACTAGGAGTCATGAAGGAGACCATGAAGGTACAAGGGCAATCAATGCCTAATCAATTCAATTGATTAGGAATCATGGCTATTGAAGCCATTAAATGTTAGGGATTTCATAAAGTTGTTAAAATGTGATGCATTGCCAAGAATGAGCAAATTGGCATAAATGAGGAGTCAAGAATCTTTCAAGTGATGTAAAAGGTCATTTATGTGTTATAAGTTTGTATTAAATGTGTCCAAGGTCATAAAGAATGTAATAAGGCTATTAAAGCCTCTAAATGATGTAAAATGCACTAAAGGTGCAAGATATTGTAAATTGCCATTGTTGGCAACATAAGCCAAATAAGGCTTGGATGGGTTAGTTGAGATCATAGGGTGTGAAGGTTGTTTTAAAAAGTCTTTTAGAAGTCTTTAGGAATGTTATCCAAAGTCTAATAAGTCCTTTTCATGAAGTATATAAAACAAGATTCAATTGTTATCCAAAAGTAATGACTGTCGTTACAAAAAGTTGCTTGTTTACTATCCTATGACAGTTATAAGGAAGTTGATTTGATCCAAGAGGTCTGGAAGATAGTTAGAAGGCAAAGAGTCTTTAAAAAGGAATGTCTTTTGATTGTATGGGAGCAGAAGTTGAGGAGAGGTGAATGTAACAAGAAAAGACATAAATAAAAGAAGTCTGTACTTCACTGTCACAGTGACAATTTTCTAATTTGCAAGATTCAGATTGGTAATTCAATAAGGTTCTTTCATTATAAAGTTACTGTGTTATCTCCTTGAAAGGTTTTTCATGAATTATTAAGTCTTTCACAACTTTGATCAAAGACTTTTGTAAGTTTTTTTTGAACAAAACTATTTTTAAGTCCTCTGTTGTCATAGGAAACGTGACAGATTGTTACTGTTTTATAGTCTTTTATGGAGACAAGCCTCTCCCACTTTCTGTGATTGGATTGTAACTTGTGGGAGAGGTACTAAGGCCTATAAATATTATGTTTTTATCATGATCTAGATGCAGGTGTCAGTGAAAGGAGAAAGGAATAGTAGGTGACTATTGAACATGTAGTGAAGGGTGCATTTGGGAAGCACCACGTGGTGAATATGAACAAGTTGAGGGTGGAATTGGTAAATGAGTGTTGGAAATGATTGAGAGAGTTTTTTTTAAGGTGTTTGAACCATTAGAAAGGTTTTGTGAGTTGATTTAGGGTCTTTTCTAGGAAGCCCTAGGCTAGAAACCCTTAAAGGGAGGGTTTGATGAAAAAGTATCTAGGAAAGCTTGGAGGGTCAAACTAATTGAGGAATTCTGATGTTTATTAGATGCCTTGAGACTATATAAAGGTTGGAAGGTTGAGAGTAAGTGTAAATAGGAATTTCTTTGGAAGAGGAGGGCTAATTAGGCCTAATTGCTGATAGGGACAGTCATAGAAGTGTGCAACAGTCACAAGTTGAAGGATTGGTATTAGCAGGGTTTGAAGAAATCCATAAAGGGTATCTGGAAAGGTGAAGAAGTCACCATGGTGTTTGAGGAATTTTAGAGAGAAGTGCAATTTACTGGTAGGACAGGGCTAATTGGACAGTCCTAGAAAAGGTAGTTTTGAAGATTGGGATAGAGTTAATGCTTGGTAGGGGTTGGAACTCCTTAGTTAGGCTATTTGAGGATTTTTGAAGCCTTAGAAGGATCAGGGGAATCCTTGAAGATATAAGTCAAGAGGTGATTGCATGAAATGTGAATTAGGAGTGTTCCCAAGGAGAGGGAAATTGGAACATGGACAAAGTGAATTGATAAGTTGTCTAAAATGAATCAAGGTAGTGAACCTATTATAGAGGAGTGTTTGGTTGATATCCTAAAGGTAGGGACTTCTTATTGATCCTCGAGTTGAACTCTAGTTCCTTGAGTGGATTCCAAGACATTGTTGAATCCTCGAGTTGAACAAGGTTCCTTAAGGGGATATTAGAAGGCTCTGCATCAAAAACTCTAAGCTTGTCTTTAAAGTTTGAGCTTCACTTGGTTTCGAGAATAGTTTAATATTCTCTACTAAACAAGGCCAACCACGTGAAGGTGGAAGCTTTTTTGGCCCCTCCCCCCCCCCTAAACATCACTCTAAATTCCCCATTAACATTTAATAATATTCATTCATTCATTCATCCATTTTTGAAATATAACATTCAATCATTATAATCACATGATAACATTCATTAACACATAAAATTCATTAACACACAACATTCATGAATAATTCATTAACACATAGTAACACACATCATTCATCAACATTACTAGTACAAAATTAGATCCATTAAGACAATTTTCTTTCATTAGCAATAAATGTTAATTACAATCATTTCTTTCTGGGTTTCTTGCTATTTTTTTTAATCATGTAATTTCTAAGAGGAAGATCAATGTCCTCATCATTCCCCTCCTCTATTGATTCTAATCCCAATGTGTGTCTCCTCATTTGTTCAGGAACACGAGGCCGTTGCGCTAAAGGGGGGTCTGCTGCAATAACTACTTCATGAGTTAAATTCACACTATTTTATATTATTGAATTACAAGTATTTATGTAAGTAAAAGAACTATAAATCAAAAAATTAATTTAAAAGAACAAAACATAGATTTTCTTTACCTGAATGTGCCACATGATCTACATGGTGATCAATCTGAACATCCTTCGGCACTCATTTAGCATGACCTGATTCTGTATCCTCTAAAATATACACAAAAATGTTACACCAAGTTTAATTTAAGATGTTAAATTGT
Organism: Chamaecyparis obtusa; assembly: GCA_027943335.1. Classification (NCBI taxonomy): domain Eukaryota; kingdom Viridiplantae; phylum Streptophyta; class Pinopsida; order Cupressales; family Cupressaceae; genus Chamaecyparis; species Chamaecyparis obtusa. The sequence continues at coordinate 185,284 of BSBK01007659.1, read as the reverse complement.
ATTAATAATTACATAATTAGTTTTAAATAGCAAATGAGCACCTCCTTGGATAGTATGATGCACATCAGGGGCTTCATGATGCGGCATATGATCTGTGTCATGATTAAGAGGCTGGATTGTAATGTAATGGACATTATTATCAAATTGATTGTTTCTCAAGTATTCAATTTCTAATATATTTTTTGGCATATTTACCTATGCACATGATGTAGGAGACTCTTCGGTAGTGGAAGCTTGCCATAGGCGTTCAGCCACGGCTTGATAGCCTTCCTTGAAGGCAATTTTTTTGTGTTCTTCCGTGGCCTCTAAATTAAAATCAGAGCCCTGTATTTTTTGATTAAACAAAATTATTTGCATTTTATAAATAATTTTTCTCTGCAATTCATTTACTGCTACTTACAATGTGAGCCTTAATTTTTGAATATCCTCCAGTGCCAAGTCTGTGTTGCCCAATCTTTTGCAGCCTGGCCTTTGTTGCCTTTGAAGTGTCTTGCAACCTATGAAAAGTTTGAAAAAATGGTTATAAAAACATGTATATGGAATAACAAATGAAACTTTGAAATGCTGAACACATTGCATTCAATGGTGAAAATGTCTAAAACATCATACCAAGATATTATATTGAAAAATGATGATTGCATTCAAAATTTAATTATCATCTCAAAAGTCCATGCCAAACACCTTATCACTAGTAGTTAATACTATTGCATACCTTCTCACATTTGTTGTTGAAACTCCTCTTTGAGCATCCAATTTCTCCTTTGCATCTAAAATAAATTCATTCCGATCCCTCATTGAAATAAAGGGAGGACACTTGTACTTTGGGTTCTGGACGAGACTCTTTCTATATGCGTCCCTCACAGTCTTAAGATGTTTGCAAGCTCTTTCTAAAATTTTCTTCTCATTAAAAATATTATTACCAAACTCATGCTCTAAATCTTTGACGAGCTGATCTTTTAAACTTTTTTCTTGCAAATTCCACCTTTTAAGGAAAAACACAAAATTGTTAGATATAGCCACTAAAAGAAAAGACCGAAATGAAAGGAAAAATACTGTACCAATTAATGATATGAAAAAAAAATAGTGGGATAAACTTAGTTCACTTATGATGTTCCACCTTGTACGTATGGTGGGCTCGAATATATGCAATGTGAGGTCATAAAGATTCTTATAAAATATATCATTTCTTGCAAAAAATGTCATGGGATAATCAATCCAAAACTTGTTATGACTAGGTAAATGCATATTACAATATAAAAAATAATTATTTAAAGTACCTGGAATCTAAGGACATTTTATAGGCATTGATTCATTATTGTCAATCAATAATGACGTCTACGTAGCTCACGTGCTAGTAACATGGGTAGATCCAGGAAATGGTGGTGAATTATCACCAATACATGTAGATTGATCAGTATTTGGTGTACCAAACGGTGCTGCCGGTGTATCTCCTGCTCCAAAAAAATAATCCACTATGTGATGCACCCAAGATTAAAGTACAAATTATGAAATCACAATTAGCACAAAACCAAATATAGTAAAATAATGATTTACCAGCTGCCATACGCCTTGAAGGCGTTGATGTTTGCATGGCCCTTGTGGCCGACATTGCACTCGGCAATCTTCTATGGACAACCTTGGCAATATTTGCGCTTATGGCATACCTCAGCAATCACGCGCCTCAAATATGCAATTGGGTTGCTTATTAGTTGACGAAGGTCACGTTCTATTTATAAAACCCACAATATTACCTGTTGCTTTTGGTCTCCCATCAATGTACATTGCAAATCTTTTACTTTGATCATTTTCTTTCCTTTGTATATAATTAGCTGATAGTGCATTTCTACGCATACTTTTTTTATATTGAACAATCTGCATCCAATCATTGTAATTGTAACATGGACCGACATACTTGAAGAATTCAACAACTCTGTTGTAATATACCTTTATCCCATCCATGGAAAATAGGCCCAAACCATGTAATGAGGATGGAGCAATGCGATATATCCTCTCATTAACACAAAAATTAGTATTAATTGGAGGTATCTCATTGGGTACCCATTCTTTCTCAATGCGTGTGTACCGAAAGGGCACCTTGATGTCGCCTTTGGTCTCATCATCATAAGAACATGACCCCCCATTAGCAAGGAAATATTGCATGCGTTTATCAAATTTTTTTCTAATCTTTTGACGTCTAGTTGATCTCCCTATTTTAGCCGTACTACATGTAGAAATTTCATCTATCATTCCCTCATTTCCCTCATTCTATGTAGATAGATCTGACAAGTAACTATTTGGTGGGTGTTGCAATCCATCAAATGAGATATTTTCATGTCAATATATATAGAATAATCAAGTTGTGACCCATACGTACGGTTCTTCTTTGTCTATACATGAGAGATATAAAATGTACTAGGTAATTGAAAGTGATTATATATTATATTTCTATACCTTGTTCTTCTTTGTCTATATATACATTATATGATTATATAATATGTCTATTTATAACATACGTGCTCAGTGATAAACAAGAAGAATATAAGAAAATTATGTCTATTTATTGACTTATACCTGCTGATCCATGTCACTGTGCACGATCCACGCCAAAGGGGTCAAATTTCTTGCATATGTTAATCATTTATCTTAAGTTAGCTAAATATTACATGATACGTATGCTAAAAATAACTTAGAAGATAACATGAACAGTATGCAACATTGTAAACATGAACAAATTTACCTTATATATGGAATGCAAGATCATCAACAGAAGGCTGGGGTGACGATGTCTATAGTCAATTGCCTGTTTGCAAAAAGAGTGATAATCAAACACAAATATACATGTATCAACAACAATTAATTGAGCATCGTAAACAAAAAATTGGTAATTATAAATCACATATGTCGTAATCATTAGAATTGAACACAATAAATATGTAATCATTACAATTTAAAGCAAAACATAAATATGTAATCATTTGAATTGAACACAATAAATATGTAACCATTTCAATTATTTCATTGATCATCATCATCATCATCATCATCATCATCATCACCATCATCATCTCCATCAACAGCATCACCATCATCATCATCGCCATGATCACCATCACCATCATCATCACCATCATCATCATCATCATCATCATCATCATCATCATCATCATCATCATCATCATCATCTACTTCTTCATCATCTTCAGTATCTTCTTCTTCCATAACATTATACTTTATCGGCCTTCCTCTTGGATCATGTCTAACAACAAATGACCAACCCTGTTTATGTGGAACCTCTGAGTAAAACACTTGCTCACACTGGCTTGGAAGAACATAGGGTTCATCTCCAATTGGCTCAAATGACCTTGTATTAATCATTGTAAATCCATTATCATGTTGAATAACATTTCTATCTAGATCATTTTGATTCAGTCATAGCCTGTACCATTTGACAACAAATAGAACTACTTTGAAGGAGTTAAAGTCGCACTCAATTATATCATCTAAGGTGCCATAGTATTGATTTTGAGATTGTTGAGGATGTATGTCATTTCTAGATGATATATTGGTGACCTCAAAAATTGCACTTATCCCAGAATCACAAGTTTTCTTTGTGTCATCCAACTTTTTTATGTGAAATTTGTGGCCATGATAGTACATAGCTTTGTGGTGCTTGACCTGCAATTTTTCAAGTGTGTAAATTATTTGCATCATGAGTTGATATGAAACATACAAGTCATGATCATTAATAAATTTGTACGTACCTTTCCACCTCTTAAACCATGTGCTAGATCAATTACCATTGGAGTAACATTGGAATCTCCATTATAATGAGCTTCCCTAACCAATGAAGCAACACCTTCCCATGTTAATGACCAACCATTTTGTTGACATCGTTCAATCCATACCATCATCCAATCAAGATTGTTTGCAATATACAAATGTATTGCACCCACTCTCGACCAGCTGTATCAAAAAAAATATACCAATTATAAATAACTTATATTGAAGATTTATAAGAATTAATTAACTACAATAACATCTTAGATTTACCTCTCACTTTCCTCAATCTACCTTTTCCCATCAAGTACTCCCCTTCAAATTTGTTAATGGAGTCAGAATCCCAAATACGATCTACATGGATCTTTTTTGCAAACTTAGGAAGATATTCACTAATGTACACCATGGTCTGGTATACCATATATCCCTCCACCATAGAACCCTCAGGATGTGCTCTCTGTCAAGCCAAGCCTTTCAAAAATTTCAAGTGCCTCTCAACCATCCACATTGACCTACTTGGTACAGGTCCACACAATTCAATCTCCTCAACTTGATGTATGAGGTAATGTTCTTGTGCATTGAAAAAAGTTGAAGGTAGACACTTTTGCATTTCACACATAAGAAGAGGAATTTTTCTCTTCCAGTATTTTATATCTTCTTTATTGATTTCTTTAGATGACAACCACCTCATGTATTTTCCAAGATCATATATAACTTGTTTGACACCGTTGGCAAAGTGGTGTGGGAGAGATAGAGGTAGAACGTACTGCAATATTTGTAAAATGATCTTGTCAATATTTTATAAAAGAATGCAATGAAAACCACATGCAGTATACAAATATATAGTGAATACAAAATAATATGAATTACCTTAATAAATATATGTCCATCATGTGTTTTCATCCCTGGCCCAAATTCACTTTTCTTTGATATGAGATTGTTTATGTTCGCAGCAAATCCTGTGGGAAATCGTATTTTTTTTATAATTTCTTTTATAGCATTGCTCTGCTGCTCCGACAATAACCATGGAAGGGCACTTGTATCAATCTAGTCTCCATTTTTATTTGATCAAATAAAAATTTTCATTGCATGGTTGGATTCTTCAATGTCACTACAAATTTTGATAATTTGGTCTTTGTCACGTCTTCCATCCAATATTTTCCATAATGTCTCTGTTACATTCTTTCCAATATGCATAAGATCAAACAAATGCACAATTGGGAGTTGCTTGTAGTACAACAACCTAGTAAATTGCATAGGATAACTTTTTAGTCCTTTTGGAAGTTGGTCATTGATGCCTTGACGACCTTCACAAGCATCAATTACATCATCAGTAAACAAAACACAATATCAAAATATAAATTTGAAAAAAAACCCATCAGATGGAATGACATTACCTCGACAATTTATTTTATTGTATGCCAACTTCCATAGGCGAGGTGTCATTCTCCGTGGCTTTGATGTAGTCTCTTCTTTCCCATTGAAAAGATGTTTTTTAGTAATTCGGTACTTATGATTTCTGTGGAGAAAGTGTCTATTCTCATCGAACACCTGCTTTCTTAAACTTTTTGAATGATGAGATTTTGTCTTTAGACCACAAACTAGACATGCAAATTTTCCCTTTGTCTGAAGACCTACAAGATCATGTATAATTGGATTAAATGTGTTAACTTTGTGTTAGCACTATAACATACCAAAAAAGAGGTGTTAAGAAGAGAACATACCACAAAAATGTGTTAACCCAAGGGCATCATGTATTGTCCATACAAGCATTGCATGGAATTGAAATTGTCTTTGTCCTATTGGTCTAGAGATGTCATACATAGTGACCCCATTCCATAACACCATCAACTCGTCGATAAGGGGCTCAATATATATATTGATATCTTTAACTTGGTACTTATCTAGTTGAATGAACAAAAACATTACATAATTATTATGACCATTTTGATGGATTATTAATAATAAATTAATTTAGATGGCCATTAAATAAAAAAAAACTTGGAACAATCAGTGATAGCATTATGTGCTCCCTCTTTATGGACAACCAAGGAGGAATGTTATTGTTGATAACAAAAACAGGCCACACCGAGTAAGTAGATCTCATCTCTCCAAATGGATTAACACCATCCGCTGCCAATGAAAGCTTGAGATTATGACGTTCTTCTTTAAAGTGTGGCCATTTTTCTTCTATTTCCTTAAATGCCAAGCCATCCACAGACATCCACATAATGCCATCTTGACTTCTATTGTGTGCATGGTAATCCATAAATTGTGCCAAGCTATTGCACTTGAATAATCGTTGCAGACGTGGAATAATGGGAATATGTCGAAGAACCTTGTGAGGCACCTTTTTTGTTATTCGATCTGATTGATATCTACTAATATGACAAATAGGGCATTCTGTTGCAAATTCATGCTATTTATAATATATGATATGATCGTTCGAACATGCATGTATTGTTTGATACTCCATTCCAATATCTTTCATAATGGTAGATAATTCTCGGTACGAGCGAGGTAGAATGTTTGATGGTGGTAACAAACACTCACCTATCAACCTACGACCAAAAATATAAGTTGTTAATTTAAAGAATATTAATTGCTACACGATTCACCCAATATTAATTGTAAGGGAATTATGACTAAAATAATGAAAAAAGATGACATACCTTAACATACGTATCATTGCTACATTGGATAAACCATTCATAACCTTCAAGTTCACCAACAACAATATAGCGGCAAGAAGAGTTGTTTCGGAGCCTTCATATAGGGGCTCGTGTGCCTTCTCAAGTATAGGTACATCAATCTCTACGTCAACATCATCATCATCTTGATCATCGTGGTCTTCTTCCATGATATCATTACCTTCCACTTCTATATTCACACCTCCATGTTCCCTCATTTGGAAATCCACATTCTCCAAATTGTCATGGTCCATAACATGAAACTGAGGGACGTTGACCTATATGAAAATGATGACCTTATATTAACCATGACCATGTTGTCATCATCAAATCATGTCTTATGTATTTTATAAAATATTAAAATACATACCAATGGATGAAATTCATTTCCCCCTTCAATGTGACCATGTTTCCTACAATGTTCCTTAGCTATTTTGATTAGATATCTTTGAGTCTTTAAGCCCTTACAAAGTTTGCAAGGACAATAACATTTTCCATCACCCTTTCTTTTTAAGTTAGACCATAGTCTAGCAATTGTCTCCCTATTTTTTTGTGCGTTGATATCATCAGACATGGTCTTTCTTGAATGGAATGACTCGTTGGTGGAAGAATGATGATTTGTTTGCAACCTGCAGATAAAAATCATTACTGAACAACCATTTTCTCAACCATTTTAATATTGAAAACATCATATGAAATATCTTTATCATTTAGATTTTAATGGTATATTTTAACTTTTAATTAGAATTCTGTGTAATATAAGGACCCCTATTCAAAATTATGTCAATACCAATAGATTGTCTCAAATTGTCCAAAATGACTAAAGGCCCTTGCGTAGCAAATATATATCATTTGGAAATATATATCATTGGGAAAAAGAACCAAATTCTCAACCATAGAACAAATGAAGATTTTCCTTGAAGTCGGCTGGGATAGAAGCCCTCAAGTTGAGCCTTCCATTATCTTCATTTCTATTTAAACTCAAGATAATTCTCATTATAATGGAAAGAGGGCCAAACAATAGAGCAGAGCTCATGAACTGAAATTTTCCTTTGAAGACATGAACAAGTCTCTTGTTACCAAAGGGAAGCCCTTAGTACCCATAAATGGAACACAAGGGAATAACTAAATTGCCTTATACATAACCAAAATGTAGACACTAGGAAACATACTAAAGCATCAAACAAGCAAGATAACTCAAAACCTAGAATACCATGAGAAATAGAGCAATGACATGTGTGAGAACATAGCAGTGACCAAAATAAATAGCTCTCATCAATACAAATGCCTTCAATACCAACATACACCAAGGATAGAACAAAGGGTCACATCAAAATATAACAAACCAATGATTAAGAGACAACTACCATTGGGAATGACAAGTTGATACTCTTTAAAGTAATCAAGGTGACTTATCATCCAGTAGAATGCTTCCTAACAAAGTTCATGATTCCACATCATCATTGAAGAAAAAAGAGATGGTCTTGGAGAATCCTCACGTTAGCTAAGGCATTATTTGCATTGTTACCTTCATGATGAAAATGCACAAAAGAGATGCTAGAAAAATGCTTGCTAAATTCTAAATCTCCATAAAGCAATCTTCAGAGCTTCCATAATCCAATTTATTTTTTAGATGTATCAGATAATTCTTCACCTGGATAGTAAACTGTTGGTATTGTTTATCCATACCCAATCATGTTTTACCCATGCCTTCTACCACAATTCATCTGTGCTACAATTGTTCCTCAAACGGCAGGTCCACAGCATATTTCTTCCCTTTTAGATACCAACTTTATTTCTTTGGGTTTCCTCTCTCTAAATCAGCATACACTTCCTATGGATTCCTTGCTCTGCTACAAATGTTGAAAGAATAGATTCATCAAGTTTGAGAGAATTGGATGGCACACACTTCAAGGTATGTGGTCTCTATTTATTATTGAATGAGCTATAAAGTGGTTGTAATGGGAGTTTCTTTATTGGCATAACTAATGGGATCTTATTACATCATTAACATAAGCAATAAATGCCTATATACAAAATGTATTTTAACATCAAGTCTACCATCATGATATATTTAATAGCCACTATTTAAAAAGAAATGTATGTGGCCTCTATTTATTATTGAATGAGCTACAAAGTGGTTGTAATGGGAGTTACTTTATTGGCATAGCTCATCCAAAGCTAAATTCTGCTTGGTCATTCCTCATTGAAATTAGGTCCGTGATAACTCTCTTTGCCTCCATTTTCAGTGGGATTCATTTCTGAACTGAATGTTGACATTCATACTTGTCCATTTATCATCCTTTGATGCTCCTATGATTGAGAGGGATACAACAAAGAAGAGTGATAAGAAGGATAAGAAAATTGCTCATCCAAAGAGTAGTGGTGCAGAAGATCAAAGTGAAATAGGTGTCCCTCCTTCAAGGAACACAACTAGAAACAAAGAATAGGACATTGTTCCTTTAGAGAAAACTATTGTGCTTAATGAGAAAGAGGAAGAGGAAAATACTAAGAAGGTTCAAGACACTACTAAGACAAGTGATGAATTTAAGTGGTAAACATTGATTCCTAATTGCTTCTAAAACAAAAATTGAAGCTTTCGATAGGTTCCTTCAAGGATCATTCCTCTCTCATTGAGAATAAAGAAGAGTGGGATTCCTTAAGTAAGATAAAAGATAAGAGAAAGGTAGAAGCCTTTAATCAGTATGAAAATACACACAATTGATATATTTTAGCATCACTTGAAATTATTTAAGGAATGTACTAATGAAGTTAAGTATGTGTTCTATCAATTTTTCTTGAAATGACCTAGTTTTTCAAAAAAGCATAAAGGATGAGATTGACTCCATTGAGTCATAGATCACACAATTGGCAATAATATATATAATATTTCAAAGGATAAGGATGTAGAAACTAGAGCTTAAATTGAGAAGCTCAATTCATAGCTTTCATTTCTTTAGGACTATAGGGAGCGGATAAAGAGATAATTATATCAGTTGAGGGAATCAATGAATTGAGGCTTTCCTCATTTGAGAAGGAAGATCCTGTCAGTTTTTGGGTTTTGGTCAAAACAAAATTTTCTATATTGGCCATGACTATGCAAACAAGGGTTTACAATTTATTCAAAACCTTACAAACCCAATGTATAAATGTGTATAAATAGAACCACACATTATCTAAATTATGACTAACTTTTATTAGAAATCACACCATTTTTACCTCTATCATTGCTTAAAGAATAATTAAGTTAAATTGATTAATTAAAATGAAGGGAAAAAACTCAAACTAAAAAGTTAGCACATTTCACAACACAGAATATTAGCAGTGGGGTTTTCTTCTATTACTTACATTCTTTGTATATTTGAGATTTATAAAATTTCATAAGAGAGAATACGATATAGCTTCTGCCAAACCCTTAGGGTTCTTTGAGATTATCAATTCACAAATATAGGTTTTATGACTTCTTACATACAAAAATACTTAAGGCTTTTCTAGATGATAAAGTCAGACGAAATACTTCTTGTTTCATTATAGACCTTGGAAATACCTGTTTGTCTAAAATCTTCTAGAATGTTGTTTTGTAGCACAAATAATTTATCAACAGTGTCAAAATAGTTCAATAATCTAGGGTTTATTTTTCTGATCTTGGCTTTTAATACTATTTTAGCACTCAGGAGGTAGTCCAATTAATTGCAAAACTATCATAGGAATATAACTCAGAATAATGATCAATAGTTTCTACAACCCTATTTTCAGCCTTAACATGACACTTGTTTGTAGATTGACACTTAAATACACTACCTTTAATATGTAAACCTTCACATCAACACCTATCGGCTTATCCCTTGCACCATAAACTTGATTTTTTGTAATACTGGTGCAATTAATGAGGAAGATCAAACATTTTTGAGCCATTTTCTATGTTGTGCAGGCATGTACGGAGTTGCAAAGTTGAGATACGAATGTGAACAAGTTGTATTGCATCTTAGTGCACTGTGTGCTTGATTTGGCAAAGTTTAAGTTCATTTGTTGAAGTTTGTATTAGTTTCTTCAAGACAGTTCAGGAAACAAGCCTTTCTAGGGCACTAATTACAAATGGAGGCCTAACTTGCATCCTAACCATAGGTTTCACCTAAGAACCTAGAAAATGCAAGTTAGGTCAGTGTTCCAATGGATTCCAAAGGCTCAAGTGTTGGCTTGAAGGGAAAGGCCCTCATGCATCAGGGCCTACACTGAATATTTGTATGTATTCAGCCTAGAAAGTAGGAGAAATTAGCAAATAGGTATATAGAGTGAAGAACTGAAATAGTGTTGGATTTGAGTTAGTTGGAGGTGAAGGAGATTTTCTAAGGCCCTGTATCAATTCCATGAACCCTATATCTCATACTTGTTTTGGAAACCAAGCCTAACTAGGCCAATTAGGTCTATGTCCCAAGTAGGTATTAGATGGTGCTAGAGTGGAGTTCAGAAATAAGGCTTTGGAATCTTAATGAACTTCCAAAAGGGTATCTAAAAATATCATGATTGTGTCAAGACACCAACTTGTGAAGAGGTTAGAGTGAAAATTCCATGTTGAGAAGGCTATAAGGAAATTGATGTGCAGGTCTAGTTTGGTACTGTATGATTGTAAGGGGAACAAACTAGTTGTCAATTCAGAGTCCTTAGGTCATATGAGGACCATCCACATGCTTAGGATTGGTCATGAAGTCCACTGGTGAAGCCTTTTGGTTAAAGGCTAGAGTTAGGACTATTGTCCCTAATGCCTCAAAGCCATCAAAGTTTGATTGAAGGTGTAGTCTTTCAAAAGAAGTTTGTTGGGATAGAAATCACTTGAACTGGTTGTGTTATACCATAAAAAAAGAGTTTGGGAATCTTCTTAAGTCATTCTATTGATTTGGTCTCTGCGATGTGTTCCTTTGTAACCTTATCACTATTACAATAGTGGCCTTTCTTACTATGAAAGTCATTCTATTGATTTGGTCTCTATGATGTGCTCCTTTGTAACCTTATCACTCTTCAATGCAAGGTAATCCTTTGTGTTTATCTGAAGTTGGAGTGTTTAAATTTTTGTTCTTCTCTTAATTGCAATGTATGCCAGTGCAGATCTCAAATGTTCACCATTTTGACTACAACGTTATATATGAGAGACTTTGGTAGTTGGTGAGGAAACACAAATCCCCATTTTAGCATTCAACTATCTAAATTCGATCTATGCAATTTTTAAAGGTTTCATTAAACTGGTTGCGGTCTTTATTAGGAGTAGCCATGGATTCCCACAAGAAGTCTTACTTTTTTTCTTCATTATTTTAAAAACATGCCGCTCTGTTTCTGAACTATAGTTGAGTTCTCTCTATACATTTGAAGTGATCTGTTGTATTTAGCATGCATAGATGACCAGTGTTGGAGCATAGTTTTAGCATGTGTAGACTGTAATTCAAGAAAAGGTATAGTTCTACAGTACAAAATGTACACCCACTTCATATACAATAGAATATTTGTTGGAAAATTAGTTGTCTTAAGCCCTCATCCAGCCCATTTACTATTTCATATTCAATAGAAGATTTGTTAGAAAACTAAATGTCTTTGAACCCTTGTCCAGCCAACTACCTATCAGAAGAAATCCATTGAAGATTTTGTGGTACCTTATACACAACAAGAAGCATGCAAATTTAGATTCAAATTTTGAAATGAAGAGGGAATTTTCAAGTGGTCAACAACAAATAGAGAGAAGGAATATATTTTGTTTAAAATAGATCGGTCATTTGTTTAAGTTGTATATTTATTGTTTTGGAGACATAACTAAAGATAGTAAGACTTAGAAACAATTAAAATTCTTAAATGTACAAAATTATAGTGTCTAGGCAAAGAAAGATGAAGACTGTAATGTAGGAAATGACTTGTGAGAGCTTGTGGTCAGCGGGTTTGAACATTTGGTTCACCTTGCACAATATGTAGCTCTTACAAACAACCAAAAGTGGTGCAGGGCACCCCAGAAAGAGCATGAGAGGAGAGTCATTTGGACTCATGAAGATCAAAGTGATCTTGAAAGATTGAGAATTTAATGTAATTGGATCTATGATCCATCTTTGTATTTGATGTTTTGATGTAATGAAGCCTAAAACTATAAAGGCAATATAATAGAGGTAAATGGCATTTTGTACTTAAGGGGTTATAAAGGGTCATTTTGTTGATCCTAGCCTAGTTATGGGATTTAAAGACCTATATGGTCTTGGACCAATGTAATATGGTGTCTAAAAGCCATTAATTATTGTAAAAGCACTAAAAGTGCTCAAAGGTTGTAATATTGGCAAATGAGGCCTAATAAGGCTTGTAAGGGAGTTAGATGTCTGTAGAAGGGCTAGTGAAGTTATAAACCTTTAAAAAGGTTAGAGAAATATGATAAAAGCATAAAATATTGTAGGTTATCGAAATTGACACTTTGTGTCAACTTAGACAACAAAATTTAGTTTATAACCGACTGGTAACAGTCAGATAACTGACTGTTACAGTTAGTCAGCTATTTTTTTCTGTTGTTTGGCTTTATAGAAGGAAAGTAGGTGTCTCTAGAGGCATGTGGAGATGGTAGAGGATTGACTAAGTAATGTAAGAAGTATCCTATCAATAAAAGAAAAAATTGTTCTCCGCAAATTAATACATTGTCCCGTGGAACAATCATGGAACAGTGAGTCTCTATGATGGATGAAAACACATTTTAATCTGGTTTTTAATGTAATAACAGTGCATTATCTATTTCTTACCTTCCACGCATTCTGTTTACTATTTTATTTACATTTTTAGTCACAATAATCTGACTGCTGTGTTTGTAAGACAATGACTGGCAAAGCACAGTCGGGTTAAGACTTGAAGTCTTCCACAATGTGGCAACTCTTCCACCCCCTATGGTCTCTGTGATTGGTGGGAGAGTTCCACAATGTTGTACATATTTGTATATTTTTTGTCTTATGCAGGAGATTGAAGGATATGTTTTAAGAACCACAAATGGTGGTAGCTGTCTGCTGACAGAGAACAAGCTTGTAGATGCACCAGTCATATGGGGAGTGGTTTAGTTGGTGATTGAAGACATTTTGGGGTAGATCCTTCATATATAGGCCCAAGGTGAAGTGTTGGTATAGTTAGTTTGGTCTGGAGTGATGAGAATGAACCATTTGATCAAACCCTCATGGTGTGACCCTAGAATCAAGGGTTTGATGGAAAATGAGTTTGGAAAGGGGTAGAACCTTAAAACCTTGAAAATGTGTTGTTTTTTTACCTATAGTAAGATTTTTTCAGCCTTTGGAGTCATAGGGATGAATGGAGTTGTGGGTTGCTTTATAAATGTGAGGAATTAGGCCTAGTGTGGATAGGCTAGGGGTATTGGATCTTGGGTATGGTCCAAAAGAGTTGGTATTGAAACTTAGGGAGGATTTGTAGACCCCAAAAAGGTATCTAAAACACATTTGAGTTTCCTTGGTGGTTTGGGAAAAGTTGGGGGAAAACCAAAATTAGTGACTGGTGAGGGCTACTAGCTTTAAGGGCTAGATGTGAGTGTTGAGTAAGAGATTAGTGGTCCAGAATGAAGGGATGGATGGAACATGGTTTTTAGGCCATAAGAAGATGTTTCTTGAAGGAAGAATGAAGGTTAAGGCCTTGGAAGAAGTTATGGTGTTTGGGGAGCATTAGGTGCACTTGGGTAGCCTGGAAGGTAAGTCCTTGAGGAGACATTGGAAGTAAGGAGTGTTACAAATTTGGTCAGTTGTTGCTGTGTGAATGAAAGAGAACTCAATTGGAGTTAGGTGATAATACTAATACTTTGCAGAATTTTTTGCATGCACCACTTTCATCATTTCAAACAAGAGTAAGGCCTTCAAAGACATAATATCCACCACTATAGTGAAAGGATGGAAAGGAGGAATCAATACTTGAGCCTATGCCTCCATGAGATGAAAGGATATCTAAGAGGTTGATAGGCGAGATTGACATTGAAGAAGGAGACAATGATGAAGAGAGGAGGAGAAAAGGCAAGAAGATTTTGAAGTATGACAAACATCATATGTCTCAGCCCAAACCATTTAAAGGAGTTAAGATCATTGATGTTGAGGATCAACCAATGCGAGGATCCTCATTGATCCTCACCAAATAATTCACCTCCATCATCTCCTGTACAAAATGGAATGGAGAAACTAGAAGTGTAGTTTGAAGTGAAAATTGAAGAATAGGTTATAGTGGAGAGTGATGATGATGGTGTTATTATTATTACTGACAAATAATTACAAGTAGGTTTTCCTATAGTACCTCAAGCACCTCAATTTGACATAAATTCATTAGATATACAAGGTAGAGCATTCATACATGCTATAAAGGAGGCATGTGAGGAATTTTTGGAAGATGAGATTTTTGTGAAAATTTAGGCTTTGTTGTAATTGATATGGAGAGTAAAGATTGATGAGTACCAAAGGAGATGTGAAGAAAGAAAGGCTCAGTATACTGAGAAGAGTGGTCATGAGAATGAGGAAGAGATAAACACTGAAATGATGAAAGAGTTCAATGCCATTACCTCTGAAGAGGGGAAGAAAATTTTACTTCAAGTAGGGGTTTTGATTCTTCCCGAATTGAACATTGTTGATACAATTGCCTTTGGTGTAGTGAGGAAGAAAAATGTATTGTATGGTTCTACAAAGGAAACAAATCTTACACTAAAGGGTCCTACTTTCAATTATGATTATGCCACTTTGGCCATTTGGTCATCCTCCCATGGGGTGAGAAAGCCAAATATTGAAGATATCAACCCTTATTTGGGAGGGGTCTTATTATAAAGAGAGATGGAGATATGTTTGTTTTTGAGGCATCAAATTTGGTTTTAGATACGCCATAATTATCTCAGGTGGTTGCTAAGAAAGAGAAAGTTGAGAAGTAGGAGTATAAAATAAAATATCAACATATTATTCGAGAATACAATAAGAAACATCAGATGTGTATTGAGATGAAAATTTTGGAGTAAAGATTCACAAAGTTATCTTCTGTTGCTCCTGCAATTTCATCTACCCCTTCAATATCAGATGCACCTCCCACCACTTCAACTATGATAGTTCCATAGGTCCCTACTAAGGCTACTTCTCCTGTTTCTACTAAAGTACCAATAATTGAATAACCTACTTTTTATATGGATCCAACAAGGGTTCAAATGATGGAGAAAATAAAAGAGTTGGAGGAAAATATTTTTGAGATAGATAAGAGCTCTATATTGAAACAAAAGGAAATAATCATCGTAGTGCCAACTCATTTAAATTTGAAGGTTGATATCAAGTTGGAAAGTGTCTATTCTTTCTACTCTTTGTTATTTGAATCTTTTAAAAGATTTGACAAGGACAAGGAGGTTTCTTCCCCATTGTCTACAAAATGGATGCAAAGGACCAATAATTTGAAGATGATGTTTGTTGCATCAAGGTATCATTTTGACATGCCATTGGCACTTCAACCAACACATTTATTGGTGAAGTCTATTTAGGAGTTTCAAATGTTTCCTGAGGACATTGAGAGAAGAATAAGAAAGTTGATCTACAATTTTAATGGACTTCATGATACTCTATTGTTTGGAATTATAGATAAAGATGGATGAGTAAAGACATTATAGATGTAGGAGTAGGTAGAATAGATCACCAAGTCTGTTAATGTTTTGTTGGTTACAGTCTCACCAATTTTCAAGACATTCCCAACTGTTAAACATAGAATTCTCTGTTATTGACTACTCCGCGATTATCTTATAACAGTGCCCTTACTTGCATTGTTATGTTATTGACTCATCACAGGACAACAATAGGTAACCTTACCAGTGCCTTCAATGGTCACATAAACACTCCAACCTAGTTGATCAGGCTAGGCTAGGGTCGACTGGAATGATTGAAGGTGGGAATTTGGGTTGTAGTTGTTGTCTTCCATGTTTGTCAAAGACCCTGATTCCACTTAGTTTCAATACTCATTAAATTCCAATCCACTGTTACAACAGTCGCTACCTCTGCAGAGCTTGTAACTGGTATTCACTCTGTCGTAACATTTGTTTGATTTACTGATTGAACATAGGTTATGCATTTTACCTATTTAGGGCATCAGTCCTTGAAGCACTCGACAACTTTAACCAGTCTGAGCATAGGAAATATTGACATGTGTTACCCTAAATTGATCTCCATCCAGCAGCATTGATAATTCTGTGGTGAAGACTCAATTTAGGGTTGGGACTTCATAACATAACCGAGATTGGTGTTTATGTGCTCAGTCTGCTAGATTATTACTGTTACCTTGACAAAGAAAAATGAAACTTTAACAAATGTATTATGGACACATAGTCGAACACTAACAGTCGACTATTGTTTTGATACACACAGCAGAGAAATTTAATACATGAACTGCTAATTTTTCACAATGTCAAGACTGTCATTACAAACCTGAGGATGAAACAAAAAGGAGATAACATACTTATAATTTTTGATAGTGTTCTCTATTCCAATCTTCCCTCCCTTCACTCCGTTGATGAATATCTTCGCGCACGCACAACATAAAATGAAATGCTTCTAAAAATGAAATGAGTTGAAATGTTTTTTTAAAGGTAATATTATCGTGTTGGTCAAAATTTTGACACACATGGTATTGGTCAAAATTTTGACCAACACGGGCATGGATTTAAAAAAAAACAAATGTTTCCTTCTATAATCGACCAACCTAAACCTTTTTAATTAATGGTCACGAATAAAAGTTGAAAAATGATGTCAAATGTACTAGTGTTAGGATGACATCTCAATTGAGAAAGGCAAACCAAAAACTTTCATAGACCAATAACAACCAAGGCATGTGGGTGCTCTTCTGTTGTACAGTTATACTCATAAAATATATGTATAGTTATAAAATTTCATGCCTTGAAATTTTATAACATAGTTCCTCTTCATCAAAATAGAATGGAAGTGGTGATTCAATGCATCTACCCACATTCTATGTGCTTTGAGCCAATGATATTTTTATCATCACAATGAAGTAATAATGCATTAAATGTCTTATTGATGTCCCTATTTGATTGGCTGGTACTTTTTTTGTTATATTGTTACTATAAAAATAGAATGGTAGTGGTGATTCAATGCATCTACAACCTCAACAACATGGTAGCATTGATCCAATAATAGAAAATACATTACAAATGCCAAGCTCATGGTCTCAATGAAATAAACAATGTATAAAACAATATATGGTGCACAACAACAACAAGCATGCAATGAAAACAATAACATCGTATGATGCCCGAGCTCAAATTCAAAACAGTAAGTGTATTAATGTATGATATAATAATAGCAACCTCATTGATCATTATAGAAGGGATAACTACCTACAACTATATTTCATGATTCCTCCTTTGAAGTCATAGGTTAGTTTAAAATGGAGAAAGTATACAAACTCACCAATTTAATCCAAAAACATCATATAAATGGAATTAATCACATCTCACAAATGTATAGATTATACCACATACCATTGTATTATATATATCAAGTATAATTATGAGTTTACATCATATATTTAGTCTTAATAAAATCTTATAAAACAACATAAAACTAACCCAAAATACTTTATCTTAATAAAATCTTAATAAAACAATATATTTAGTCTTAATTAAATCTTATAAAACAACATATATTATGTGAAGTGTTTGATCTCTCTTTATTTGTTTTTCTATTGATATTCACTATGTGGTACTCCCTGTTTATGATCATTTCATGAGGAAATATCTTGATGGCTCGTGAGCTACAAGCTAGGGCATCATGCATTGTTTATAAGCTCACTGTTTGAGCACCTCATGTCCCTCATAATCAAATAGGGACATGAGGTGCTCAAACAGTGACCTCATAAACAATGCATGATGCCCTAGCTTGCAGCCTGTGAGCCATCAAGACATTTCCTCATGAAATGATCATAAACGAGGAGTACCACATAGCTAGTGAATATCACAACTGTATCACAATGGGGATCTAGGTATCACAAAAATTGAGAAACATAAATGTACACATCATGGTCACAATTGTTTGGAGACACAACATAATTGAATTCTATACCCAGAGGATGCAACACAACCACTACTCTTGCAGTTCTAAGTTGACACTATGGGATCCAAAAACCATATATAGATTCCTTATCTTTGGTTTTTGGATCCCGTAGTGTCCACTTAGAACTGGAGTAGTGGTTGTGTTGCATTGTTTAGGTATATCATTCAATTATGTTGTGTCTCCAAACAATTGTGACCATAATGCCTAGATTTATGTTTCTCATCTATTGTGTCCCAGGACCCCTTATGACACTTTATAATCCCTAAGAATACATCATAGAGGTCTTAAAGTGTCATAAAGGGTCATAAGAGGATCCTAGGAGGGGCCAGATGAGCTTCCACCTTCACATGGTTGGCCCTATTAAGTAGAGAATGTTAAACTATTCTTGAACCAAAGAGAATCTCAATAATTTAAGCTCTCAATCCATGTATGATAAATATATATATGATGAAGGGTGGTCCCCTTAATACCACAACCACATAAGAGAAATAGAGAAACAACAACAATAATATGCAAGAACAGAAAATTAGCTTCTTATTATCTCCACAAATGTGGAATTACAAACTTTTAGAATTACAATATGCAAAGCCACATGGGCATTCCTTTACAATATTCTGTAGGACAAAGCCTCGAATCAATACCCAGATCTACTACCCAAAACTATTCTAAACTGCCTAAGACAATAATACAGCCTTCCTTATATAGGCAATTTTCCACCGCCTGGGAAGGTTCCAGAATTTTTAGCCAATAAGGCCGACCAAACTTAGAATTATTTTATTTTACATTTTATTACATCATAGTCGGCTCAAGATAACTTTTGAAACCCGAAGAGAAATTTTGAAGAAAATTATTTTCTGCCATTTCAGGTGGCCCAACTTCCAAAGACCATAAGTCATCACCAGTTGACCCGATCGGCTATTATAACCCCATTTCAAAAATGCCACGAAGCGCTCTACAAGCCTAACCCATGCAAGCACCCGTCACTCAAACTTTCAACCTCATCCGGAGCCTCTAAAGCCTTCAAAATTGAGTTCAAAGTTTTTGTACCCTGCTGCCAATACCGAAAATCTTCAATATCTTCCAATATACACTTGATCTAGCAATGAAACTTTACTGGCAGACTTATATGACCAAAATGAACCTCCAAGAAAGAAATCAGATCATTCTAAGCACATACAAAAATTACCAAAAATACTAACTTTCCATAAATAGCAGCTCTGCACAAAATAGCCCTTATTGAATACAAAAATAGAAATATTTTTGGGTGATGCAAGATTGCTCTTACACCCAGGATGCTCCTGCATCAGACACCCAGGGTAATTTGAGAAGTGACCCTGTCACGACTCAGGTGTGCAGAGGAAAGCCAAGATGGCTAACCTCCTCCTTTGTCAGCCATGATGAATCTTCAACAGGTCATCCTTTCCACTTGACCAGATATTCTTCATATGTCCTGTTCCTTGTGCTTCTGCCAACACGACTGTCCAGTATATCTTCGATCTCCTTAGTGTCTGAACTAGTTGCCAGCCATTTCGTCCTGTCTAGAGTAACAGGTTCTGTACAAGCCTTCCAAGCTTCACCAAAATCAGGATCCTCTGGATACAAATTCTTGAGTTCCTTGAACCCAACCACTTCAATCTGCATTTCTGTCAGCAATAGTTGCCTTCTGCTAAGAGCATCTGCAGCCCTATTAGACTTTCCACTCCTGTGTTTCAAAACAAATGTATAACTCTGCAAAAACTCAACCCATTTCAAATGCCTTTGATTGAATTTTCCTTGACTATTCAAATATTGCAAAGCTTGATGATCAGTATACAAAACAAACTCTTTAGGAAGTAGATAATGTCTCCACTTCTTTAATGCCTGAACTATAGCATAAAATTCTTGATCATAAATAGAATATTTCCTCTTGGCATCATTTAACTTCTCACTGAAATAAGCAACGGGTTTACCTTCTTGGCTCATAACAGCTCCTATTGCAGTACCACTAGCATCACAATCTACTTGAAACACCTTATTAAAATCTGGAAGTGCTAAAATAGGTTATTCTGTAACTTTTTGTTTCAACAACTGAAAACTCTTTTCTGCCCCATTAGTCCACTTAAACTCTTTCCTATCCCCTCTCATTGTTTCAGTCAAGGGTCCACAAATACTGCTAAAATTTCTAATAAACTTTCTGTAAAAGCTAGCTAGACCATGAAAAGATCTTACCTCAGTAGCACTCCTTGGAGTAGGCCATTCAAGGATAGCCTGTACCTTCTCTGGGTCCATTTTTAGACCTTCTCCTGAAACTACAAATCCCAAATACACTAACTCTTTCTTCACAAAAATGCACTTCTTCAAATTAATCAATAATTTCTCTTCTCTCAACTTCTCAAATAACATACGAATATGCATCATATGCTCATCCAATGTCTTACTAAAGATCAAAATATCATCTAGGTAAATAATGACAAACTTACCCAGAAATTCTTTCAGAACCTCGTTCATGAGCCGCATTAAAGTGCTCGGTGCATTGGTTAGCCCAAAAGGCA
The DNA here is from genome assembly GCA_027943335.1 of Chamaecyparis obtusa. Taxonomy (NCBI): domain Eukaryota; kingdom Viridiplantae; phylum Streptophyta; class Pinopsida; order Cupressales; family Cupressaceae; genus Chamaecyparis; species Chamaecyparis obtusa. Next base: position 164,203 of record BSBK01007659.1, on the reverse strand, counting down.
TGACTAACCACTCATATAGTCCTTCCTTTGTCTTGAAGGCAGTCTTCCATTCATCTCCTTCTCTGATCCGAATCTGATGATATCCACTTTTCAGATCTATCTTTGAAAAATACACAGCTCCACTCAAATAGTCCATAATATCATCCATTCATGGCAATGGAAACCTATACTTGATTGTGATCTTGTTTATTGCTCTGGAATCTATACACATCCTCCACTCTCCATTCTTCTTTGGTGCTAATACCGCATGTACAGCACAGGGACTCAGACTCTCTCGAATCAATCCTTTCTATAACAACTCATGTACTTGTCTGTTCAACTCCTCACTTTCTGCAGGTGTCATTCTGTGTGCTGCCTTGTTCGGCAAACTCGCTCCTGGGATCAAGTCCATCTGATGACTAATCTTCCTGACTGGTGGTAATCCATTAGGTACATTATCGGATACAATATCCTAAAACTCACCCAACAAATCTGCAACTTCTACGGGAACATCTTCTACTTTCTCTTTACTAGCTTTTGGAATTAAAGCAAAACATACATGCTCATGCCTCATACCATCTAGGAAATTTCTTCCATCAAAAAAAGTTATCCTTGCATTACCACATACCTTTTCTTCAGTCTCCTTCAATGGTTTTAGCTTATGCCGCACTCCATCCTTTGTTAGGGAATAGGTATTCGCATGACCATTATGTACAGCACATCTGTCAAACTGCCATGGTCTACCCAACAACATATGACATGCATCCATAGATATGATATCACACAATACCTCATCTTGGTATCCGCCAATCTTGAACTTCACCAGGCATTGTTCATTGACCATGACCTTGTGGTCATCCTGTACCCAGGTAATCCGATATGGATGTGGGTGTTTCTGTCTCTTGAGCTTCAACTTTGTCACCATCTCTTCTGACACCAAATTGTCAGTGCTTCCACTATCAATAATCACATCACAACATTTACCTTCACACTTTCACCTGGCGTGAAACAGGCTCCTCCTTTGCTCAGGTTCATTCTCACCACTCAACAAGACTCTTCTGTCAATCAACGTTTCTCCTCTTTCAGCATCTTCAGAATTTGATGATCTGGCATCTTCATCTACATGTGCAACTCTGGCCTGGCCTTCATTTCTCCTATCTATTCTGCCTTGGTGCTAAGGACATTCAAATGCCCTATGACCTTCTTCTCCACAGTGAAAACATGTTCCACGGAAGCCACCTCTTCCAGATCCTTGTCCTCTTCCTCTTCCTCTCTGATCTCTATTATTCTGATCCTGGAAGCAATTGGAATTATTTCCTTGCTGATTCTGACTGCTACTGGCCTCATCCTTCTTTTTCGGATCTTCATTTCGGCCACCATATGACCGTCCACCAGATCGTCCACCGCAACCTCTTCCGTTTTGTCTGCTCTCAAACTTCTTGTTCAGCTTTTCCTCTACTTTTAGGGAAAACTGGTATGCCTCTTCAATACTGTTCATTCGAACCAGATTCAGCTCCTCCTGAATGCTTGGCCTTAACCCATTAAGGTATCGGGCAACTTTCTCTTTATCAGCTTCTGCATGGCCTGATCTGATGAGAAGTCGATAGAACTCCTCTGTATACTCCTGAACAGATCTTCCTGCTTGCTTCAAACTTTGCATTTTCTTTAGTAGGTCAAGCTCATAATCAATAGGAATGAACTGTCGCTTCAATTTATCCACCATCCGATCCCATCTCGTGATTTTCTCCTTTCCCCTTCTATTTTGCTCCAACTGAATCTCTTGTCACCATATCTTCGGATGACCTTTCAGTCTGGCCTTCGCAAATTTGACCCTATCAGGATCCTCAACATCTTCATACTCAAAATATTCTTCACATTCATTGATCCAGTCGATCAATTCCTCTGGGTTAAGATTTCTAGAAAATGTAGGAACCTCAATCTTAGGTCTTTTCCCAATCTTGGAAATCACCCGAAAAAGTCTTTCTTCCTCCTGGTTCATAATTTCAACTTCTCCTTCTTGATATTCTTCTTTAGCTTCATCCTCACTTTTGTCTCTGACATTAAGATTCATTCCTCTGCGAATCTCTTCTTGCAATGCTCACACTTGTCTCTGCAGCTCTCTAACCTCAGGTGTTACAACACCAGCTCTTCTGCCACGTTCCCTTCGTGGAGGCATTTTCGCGATGCGCGCTGAAACCCTAACCACGGTCCTGGTGCAAACTGCCTCACAGTCGGCAATCTGTTTACACACTCAAGAACCCCTGCTCTGATACCACTTGATGAAGGGTGCTCCCCTTAATACCACAACCACATAAGAGAAATAGAGAAACAACAACAATAATATGCAAGAACAGAAAATTGGCTTCTTATTATCTCCACAAATGTGGAATTACAAACTTTCAGAATTACAATATGCAAAGCCACATGGGCATTCCTTTACAATATTATGTAGGACAAAGCCTCGAATCAATACCCAGATCTACTACCCAGAACTATTCTGAACTGCCTAAGACAATAATACAACCTTCCTTATATAGGCAATTTTCCACCGCCTGGGAAGGTTCCAGAATTTTTAGCCAATAAGGCCAACCAAACTTAGAATTATTTTATTTTACATTTTATTACATCATAGTCGGCTCAAGATAACCTTTGAAAACTGAACAGAAATTTTGAAGAAAATTATTTTCCGCCATTTCAGGTGGCCCAACTTCCAAAGACCATAAGTCATCACCAGTTGACCCGATTGGCTATTATAACCCCATTTCGGAAATGCCACGAAGCGCTCTACAGGCTTGACCGGCGCAAGCGCTTGTCACTCAAATTTTTGACCTCATCCGGAGCCTCTAAAGCCTTCAAAACTGAGTTCAAAGCTTCTGTACCCTGCTGCCAATACCGAAAATCTTCAATATCTTCCAATATACACTTGATCTGGCAATGAAACTTTACTGGCAGACTTATATGACCAAAATGAACCTCCAAGAAAGAAATTAGATCATTCTGAGCACATACAAAAATTACCAAAAATAGTAACTTTCCATAAATAGCAGCTCTGCACAAAATAGCCCTTATTGAATACAAAAATAGAAATATTTTTGGGTGATGCAAGATTGCTCTTACACCCAGGATGCTCCTGCATCAATATATCTTTTTAAAAAATAGTGTGAGCCATCGCAATTACGATAAAAACCATAGAATAACCAACGACAAAACTGAAAGTGATGACTATCTGTCGAAAACATCAATCACTTCAAGGATTAATGATCACTTCAACTCACCTCAAGAAGTCTTCACCCAAGATCAAGTCATATTGATCCTTCTCAATGTCTACCAAATCAACACATCTCTGCCAAGAACCTAGTCGCAAAGAAACACCACAGACTGTACTGTGAACCTGCTGTGAAGAGGCCTCCAATGTCTCATAAGTTGCATCAAATGACTCACTTTATATAATCCAAGTCTCTCAACTTGGTTCACCAAGAAGAAGACATAAAAAAAGAACATCCAATTTGGACCGAAGAAGTCAAGAAGTCACTCGAATCATATTCGAATACAATCAGGTCCTCATATATCCAAGTCTCTAGACTCTACTCAATAATCCATGAGTTGCTATTGAATCTACTACAAATTCATCTCTAAATGACATAACCAAATATCACAAGTAAGAATAAAAGACCTCGACTCACCAAACCACCTTGCAAGTCGATTGAGATTTGAAAGTAATGCAACCAGATGGAACTAAATCTACAACCAGCTCAAACCAGATTTGCAAGAACACTGTTCTGAATCGATACCAACTCAATCGAAAAATATATATATGTTTTTATAAAATAGTGACTGTCATCGCAAATACGATGACAACTAAAAGAGGTAGATATCCATTGGAAACATCTGACGGGTATCCATCACATGCACAACATCTTCGTCAGAAAAAATTACAAATGATGGCTATCCATTGTAACTTTCGATGGATAGCCGTCACATGCACAACATCTCCTTTGGCAAAAAAATTACAAAGGATGGTTACCTGTCAAAATATTATGACTGGTAGCCATCGTTTGTAGTTTCTTTGCGATGGATAGCTATCACAATTTAGACGGCCACAAAAGGCTCGATGTTATGTTCACCATGTTGGCACCCTATTTTTTTGACATCCATAGTCATTGTAATTACGATGCAAATCATGGCCATCATTTTTTTGACTGCAAGACTGTGATGGTGGGTGGTGTCTCTTAATCAATGGTATACTATCAGAATTCTAATAGTTTTCCATTGAAAAAAGGTCTCAAATGTACTAGTACAAAAAGGAAAAGGGGAAGATAAAACTAGAAGGGAGGCCGAAGGAAGAGAGGAAGAGCCAAAAATAGGGAGGAGAACTAAGCAGGAACCAAAGACTGAGGAGCCAAGGGGGGAGAAACAACCCTGAAAGTACCAAATAGATGCAAACAAAAGGCTAGAGACCAAGCAAAGGACATCTGAAAAAGAAAAAAGGAGGACATGGGAGAGAGATCAAGCTATAGGAAAGGAAAAAAGCAAACACACCCATGAAACAATGCAGAGACAAAGAACCCAAACCAAACAAGAAATATGAACCACACAGAGAAACAAGACCAAAAGAAACCAAGAGAAAATACAGAAAATGGAAACAATAATAAAAGGGAAATATATATATAGGGCTAGTGAAATTACACGAATAATATATATTTTCATTGCCTTATATATTTTATACACATATATATATTTCTATATATATGTGTGTGTTTATTTATTATGGGTATATCTACATCTTTCCAGCATTAATCATGGGTTGTAGCGATACACATTCTCTTCTCTGTGGTTTATGCTGGAAAGATGTAGATATACCCATAATAAATAAACACACACATATATATAGAAATATATATATGTGTATAAAATATATAAGGCAATGAAAATATATATTATTCATGTAATTTCACTAGCCCTATATATATATATATATATATATATATATATATATATATATATATATATATATATATATATATATATATATATATATATATATAGAGAGAGAGAGAGAGAGAGAGAGAGAGAGAAGAATAAGAGCATCATAATGAAGTTAGTTCTTATAGGATCAATATTGAGTTTTAATAAAGGAAGGAAAAGAAAAATCTAGAACAATCTAGGTGGGCATATTACATTTAATGAATATCAAATGTAAAACCCATAGAGAACTAACTATAATTTAAATGAGATATTGCTTCAAACTAAACAACTTAGTTTTACGAAGGCATTCTTTAAAGGAAACTTCACTTAATATATTTAATAACATTATCCAAAACTTAGGTGATCCAAGAGTATAAAGAATCTTAACTTCTACTGGCATAATAAGTTAACCCTAAACAAATACATGAAAAGGCCATTAGAATCCTTTGACAATTTCTTTAGGTATGTCTACATGTAAATTGAGAGTATATCTGAAAATTGTTGTAAGAGTTGAGAATTATAATATTCCCGCAAGATAAAATTGGTTGAAGACTAGTAAAACTGTTAGTGAGGGGGAGTCAGGGGGACTGGTGTTCTTAGTTTCCAATATTAATTCCTTGAATGTGTTCTGGAGCCTTCTGAGTCAAAGATACTATGTTTCTTTTTCTTATTGTGTCCCCCTTCTTCTAGCTAGATTTCTACTAAATTTTCAGACTCAGAATCAGAGAAACAATCCATATCTGTATCTCCCACCTCTTCTTTGTGCCAATAAACATAGAAACATTTTTCCACCGAGGATTTCTTAATATGTATATAAATTAGTAAGAAGTCTATATTGCTCTTGATGATGGGTTCTCTCTCTTTGAAAGATTTGAGATCATCAGTTACTACAATTGGGTTGGAGGGGACATGTTTCCCTTTGATTGAAGGCATATCATAGAATTGGGGTCTAGAGATCATTAAATCTTCTTTAATGTTTTGAAAGATCTTAACCAAATTTCTGAGAAATCTACATTTGAAGATTCTAAAACACAGTCTCCTAATATCATGTTTCTCAGTACCCCAGTATAGGGAAACTGCAACAAACATTGAAGTGATGTATGTAAGTACTCTATATCTATCATCATTAATAAGAAATTCTTTCCCTAAAATGCAAAAGATGACTCTGAGAATGAGAGCATGGTTATCCAACATAACTTCCTTGAGATGTTTTGTCAGTATCTCGTCACCAAAATCCATTTGGCTCCTATTGCATATAAGTTTAATTGGGGTAGTCATACTAACATTTGTTAAGCTTAAAACTTTAGACATGGTTGATCCATGACAATTCGATGTGTATTATATGGATAGGGGGGGAATAGTTTAGCTACCATATTCCACTAATGATGACTACAGGTCCATTGGGATGCTAAGACTATTCAAATTTTAGCATGTCTAATAGGGGATAGTGGCTTAAAATTTGGAGGTAGTCGAAGGGTTTAGAGAAGAGAATCTGCTAAAACTCTAATTGCTTGGTTGAAAATACCCTCTATGAGTATAAAAATTATGTATCATTCTAACTTACCATTAATATATAGTCACTAAATTATTACAAGAAAGATATTTACACTGCAGCTTATATAATATTAAATATTTACATATCGTTTGACGCTTTAAGAGTTTAGCCATATTACAAAAAAGCCCTATTTACCTGTACCCATATTGGTAATCTGAATAATATTAACTATTGAAATCCTATTAAGTTCTGGTAATGAAACTTACTACCTACTAGATAATTTATAAGGTTCTATACATTAATCAGACCATGAAACCAAAAAAAAAAATGATACCATTTTTTTCATGGTATTTCCACAAAGCTTATTCCTTCTAAAGCATCTGACAACATCAAATACCATCTTTCTTTCTCATGATGATAATGCACTCCTCTTCATTTTTTGCCTTTTTTGAATGTTAGGTACATTTATTAACTTCAGGGGCCATGATATGTTGATTCTCTATTTCTTCATTGTCTAGGTCTGTAGGGATGTCAAAGCCTTCATTTATCAAGTAGTTGAGAAACTAGTTCGTCTCCATCTCTTCTTGAAGGAGTGCTTTATATAAGAAATATAGATTCCTAGACATCTCAGGCTAGTGATCATCAAAACTCCTTTCATTTTTGAAAATCATCATAGCGATGCACTGAGACTTGGGTATTTTCAATAGATTCTTTATCTCCGTCTTCATGGTGACCTCTGGATAAGGTATTGTAAGATGGTAGTCTATGCAATGTACCATATTTTCCAGTCCCCCAAGTAATCTGTCGTCAAAGATAATCTATGTTTTCTAAATGATCTCTTCTTTCTTTTTACTAGCAAACCTGTATAGGGAAATGAATTTTCCAATAATACTTCCATTAGTTCTATAAGTGTATTCATTATCGAAGTAATGGTCTCTAATTCCTTTTTCTAATGCCCTTCTCTCAGAATCCGAGAGTGGATTGAGCATTTGATTCCATCTCTTGGGCTTGATAAACCATCTAAAGGCCATCGCCCTTCTCTCGTTTAAAGAAAAGGTTAACAACCTAGACTCCATCACTTGGATAGGACTAAGAAGACTCTATGCAACATGTAATACCCTCTTTGATGATTATACTTTGACTCTTTGATTTGGACATTTTTCATTATGATGATTAGAACTATATGTTCACATTTATGTTTATGGATAATGATATGCTTATCAGATGGTTAGATACACTCATTTATGACTAATGTTTAATGGTTATTGATCATCTATCTTTATATGTTTATGAGGATTTGAATCTAACAATTATTGTCTATGATGTCTCATGTTTCGTATGTGATTGATGTGTTTTCATGACTCAAGACGAAGTCGTAGTTACTCACTTAGTTGAGGTCCACACGATGTATCGATCTTGGTCATCTATTTGCATATGTCTTATTATGTATCTATGCATATGTATCCCTTCTCGGTGATGCAGGCTTGCAAGTACTGGGCATCGTCTCCACCTGGCTTCATAGGTTTGAGCGATCACTCAAAATCCTCGATCGTTGTTGTTGTTCGAAGATGGTCCATAGTTCACACATGGGAAAACCCTATAGTTTTGATTATTTTGCCCAATCTCTTGGTTTGGTTTAGGGTTGATTTGAGTTCCTTATTTTATATAACTTTTGATGTCGGTCTCATTTATTTGGTTATGAGATGTGTAGGATAATGATGTTATTTTATCTCTTTATGTGTTAATCGTATATACAAAGTATGCATATATGGGTGCACGTGTATATGCATACTTGTATATATTAATTTATTGATGTGTTAGTAATTATGTTCTTATGAGTGTATTAGTTATCAATTTTAAGTATAGGACTTTATCCCTGTTCCACCTAAGTGGGTTGCAGCTGAAGGGAAAATTGTCTGGGGAACAAGACCCTAGAAAGGGTTGCGTACCTGCTTTCTTGATTTTATAAATAGATAGTCTAGAATGGGGAGAGTTGAACTATGAAGTATCTGAGTGTGAATGTAGGCAAGGCCATTGATGATGAGCCCCCGAGGCTTAGGTCCAGTCCCTTAGGGTTTGTCTTTAAGTTTATAATGCAATGATTTCACTTCTTCTTAATAATGGTTCTCATAGATAAGCTATTCGTAAAGCATTTATTTATGATGGAATTTTATCTAATGTTTTCATCTAGATGTTTAGACATGTGTGTAGCTACAGGTGTTGGACATGGTGGTCATCATGTAAAAGAACGTTAGCAATATTTGGGTATGCAAGAATAACAATTTGTTAATTGAGTAGGACAAGTAGTATGATCTCTTTATTCTCTTCACTTCTAGTAACATTAAATGAATCAAATTAGATTATGTTCTGCTACTTTATTTGAAAAAAATAATTATATATTGTGTATGACTTAATGAGTATAATGTCCTTGAGCCAAGGGTTCCTTGGTGGGGCATTACACATCAAAAATCAAACTCAGGTAAAATAGCAATTACACCGGAGGAACTGGTTAAAATGAAAGGAATTATAGGGAGTGGTAATAAGTAATCTTACGCGTTTCTCTCCATGATTTCCTAGAGTGATAATTAATAATCCCATCATGTAATAATAATGATAGATGTAATCCTACATGAATTGGTTTAATTTCATTAATGTTTTCTCTCTTCTGGTGTGACTTCTAGCACCAACCTTAATTTTTAATTACCAATAGAGTAAATTATTAAATCAAACAAATTTTGTGCTTATTAAATCCTACGGCTCTCGATGCCAGGTTTTGATTGTGGGAAGTGTGCTTGATTAAATGCTCATGAGACGAAGTTGATCTGACCATGTGACTCGTATATGTGCTTGCGTAGGGAAGAAGTTGTTATCATATAGCTTTAATAATTACTAATAATTGATTGTCCTGTAAACAAGAGTAGTGGATACTTTGTAAAACTAAAACTAGTGTAGAAAGGGCATGATACTAAATATTAGAATTGGGGTTATTCTAAAGGATTTTCCTTATCAAGGTCCAGAACCAAAGTAATTTTAATTGGATTTTGAAGGTAGATATAATGATAATAGTCTAATGTATTTAAATGGTTCTAGGATTCATTGCTAACCAAGTTATCACCATCAGATCCCATATTCGCAAGAAGGTCAGAATTTTTGTTCCCTTCTTATATATATATGTTTGACTTCATATTCGGGGATGGTATTAAGAATTTCTAAAAAATCTTCTAACTTTGAATTTAATTTCCAAATATGTGTTTTCTTAGTTCTAATTGCATTAATAATAATTTGAGAGTCCCCTTCAATCTTTATTTTTGAAATTCCCAACTTCTTACACAACTTAATTCCTTCTAGGATAGCCTTACATTCTGCCATGTTATTCATTGTAGGTTTAATAGATTTTGCATATTTTAGAATGGTTTCTCCTTTCCAATCATGAATTATACCTTTGATCCCTGCAATACCCAGGTTTCCTCTTGATACCCCATCGAAATTTAGTTTATACCATCCAAATTTGGGAGGTTCCCATTTACATGAGTTTCTATCGCTCTTAGTCTTGCTACCTCCTTTACCATATAATGGTAGGATTGACAATTTAGGTCAAAGTTTCCTAATATTATTATCCCATAAAGTAAAAGAATTTTCTTGACTAGTAAGGTGTTGAAGTATGTTATATATAATCTCTATTATTGAGGTTTCAATCTTATTAGTTTAAGACCTACAATCTAGTTTTTGATTGGTGAAGATTCTCCTATTATGTTCTTTCCATAATTCCCAAATTAAGATAAAAGAGGAAACTGTCCATATATCCTTATATAAACTACACTTATTTAGCAAGGTATAGGTTTTAAGAAAGTCCACTATGTTTGTGGGCATGGCTAAACTCCAGTTTAAATATTTCCTTAGCCAGTTCCAACATTCTAGCACAAAGGGATAGTTTAAGAATAAATGGTTGACAATTTCTTCTTGACTTTCACATAGAAGGCACCTAGATGGTCCTTCAAAACCTAGCTTCCTAAATCTATATGTAGTTAAAATTTTCTTTTGAAGGGCTGCCCACAGAAACATTCCTGCCTTTGGGAGGCATACTTTGTTCCAACATAGGTTCAAGGGAATATCTAAGGCATCCATATTTTGATCCTTAATGATTTTTTGATAACCATTTTTAACTTTATAGTTTCCATCATTTGAGCCAGTCCATATGAGTTTGTCCTCCCTATTTTTGCAAGAAACATTCCTTTCATTAAGGATGTATTTTAATTTTTTCTTTTCTAGATGATCAATCTGAATATTATCTAGTATTTTCCATGTTGTACCATCTTCTCGAGAAATATAATCCTTAACTCGATTATCCCAAAGAGTTTTATAGGAGTATATGGTGATTTGTGAAAAACCTAAATTAACCATAGGGGTATATCCTCCCCACGAGTCTTCCCTAAAGAGGGCCTTATCTCCTTTACCTATATCCCATGTAAGACTCTTGTTGATAATTTCTCTAGAATCTATAATAAATTTCCAAGTACAAGAGCCTTTAATATGAATACGAGATCTAAAGATATTTATTGGGTTAGCATCAAGAATATATTTATTCAAAATAATTGAAGCCCATTTGTTGTTAGGTTCTTGAACTAGTCTCCATATTACTTTGGCTCCAAGAGCTTTATTTTGCCACTATAGATTTGTGATGCCTAAACTGCCTAAAGAGGTTGATTTGCAAATATTTTCCCCTCTTATTAATGCTAACTTATTTGTCTTGTGAAGGTCCTCACCAATAAAAATCCCTAAGATGCTTGTCTAAGCTTGATTTAATGTTTACTGGAAGTGGTAGAATATACATTTGATAGGTGGGAATAGTTGATACTATAGATTTAATCATAGTAGACCTCCCTGCCTTAGTAAGCCATTTTCCTTTCCAACTTTCTTTTTTATTTTGAACTTTGGTGATGACTTGTTTCCATAATTTAGAGCTCTGAGCTCCCTTGTCTAAGGGGATACCTAGATATTTACAAGGAAAATTTCCAATATTATAACCTAAGATATTGCAAATTTGTCTTATTTTTGCTAAGGGGGTATTGACAAAAAAGACTTCTAATTTACTGGGGTTAACTCTTTGCCCAAAATCTTTCATGTATACAGCTAGTATACCTTTGAAGGCTTTAGCTTCCCTTTTATTGCAAGCTCCTGATAGTATTGTGTCATCAACAAACTGCTAATGGGTTATATTAGGAACATTATCAGATACTTTGACATCTAAAATTTTTCTTTTTGAGTCTGCCTTTGAAATTGATCTACCTAGTTCATCTGCTATGATAATATATAGAAAGGGGGAGAGGGGGTCTCCCTGTCGAATACCTCGAGATATTTCAAAGAAACCTTTTGGGGTTCCATTAATAAGGAGAGAGATTTTAGGTGTAGAGATACAACTGAAAATTAGATTAATCCATTGCTTGGAGAATCTAAATGCTTCCAAGCACTTACATAGGAATCTCCAATCAACTTTATCATAGGCTTTTTGAATATCTACTAGTTTAATAAGCATACAAGGTTGCTTATTGTATTGAGCTCTATGAAGGATTTATTGGGCTATTACTATCCCATCCAGTATTAATTGTTTGGGGACAAAACCAGTTTATTCTTCAGAGATAATCATTGGTAAGAACGATTTAAACCTATTGGCTAGGCGTTTGGATAGGATTTTATATATTGTGTTGCATAAAGAGATAGGACAATAGTCTCTTGGTTCTAAAAAATCACTTTTCTTAGGTACAAGTGTAAAAAAGGTGTTATTGATTTCTAATAGCAGTGTGCCAGAGTTCCTAGCTGCCTCTACTGCTTTCCAGATGTCCTTTCCTAAAAAATGCTAGCACTTTTGGAAGAAGCCTTCTTGGAAAGCATCAGGACCAGGTAATCTTTTAGGGTGAAGTTGAAATAGGGCATCTTTAACTTCTTCGATAGAAATTTTTCTATTGATAGATTTGTTATCTACCTTCATTATAATCTTTGGGGTTCATGACAACAGATTATTTTGAGAGTTTAAATCAGAAAATTCATAGTTATTCAAAAGAGTTTGATAAAATTGTACAAATTGTTCTGAAATAAGGTTTGGATCTTCTGTGAAGTCTCCATTAGAATTTCTTATCTTAAAGATTCAATTAACATTTCTTCTATTATTAGTACTATTATGAAAAAAAATTGTGTTAATATCTCGTTCACTTAACCATGTTTCTCTAGATTTTTTCTTCCAAAAAACTTCTTATTTTAATAGGATCTCAACATGCTTAACCATAAGATCTTTTTCTTTGATATAAATAGACCAATTCATTCTTTTCTCTATAAATTCTTTATTTAAAGCTGCAATTTCACACTCGACTTTGTTTTTCTATTCGAAAATATTATTGAATTTATCTTTGTTCCAATCCAAGATCTTATGCTTAATAATTTTAAGCTTAGAAACTGGGAAAAACATTTTTGAACTAGAGATTTTAATCTGCTTCCACCATTGATCAAAAAGATGCATAAAATTCTCATCTTGAAACCACATAAATTCAAATTTGAAGGGGCATCTAAGTAGCTTAATTTTTTTTGAAATAGAAAGTCTTACTAGAAAATGATCTGACCCAACATTAGTTAGGATTTCAACATAGGTAATGAAATCAAAATTTTCTATGTCTCCACTGATAAAGAATCTATCCAATCTTTCTGCTATATGGCTAAAACTAGTCCTATGATTATTCCAAGTAAATAAACCATTATTAGTATTGATGTCTATTAGGTGATTATCAATAAACCATTGGCTGAAGTCTATTTGTGATTGAGATACATATTGAGATCCTTCAAATTTTTCTTTATTTTCTAGGATTGCATTAAAATCACCCCCTAGAATGTGAATGTCATCTTGATAGTTTTCTATTTGATTTTTCAAAGCCTTCCATAGTTCTCTCTTTTCTTGATTGGGGGTAGGGTCATAGACATTTATAAGATAAAATTTTAGATTACCTTTTAGGCTTTTGACTATTACAAGTAACCAGTTATTATGTTTTACAATTATCTCAACTACAACTTTCCTAGGATCCCAGATGACCGCCAGACCACCAGAGGCTCCCTCAAAATATACCATCTCTGATCTCCATATACCTAATTTTAGACTAAAATTCTTTCTCTCTTCCTTATTTAATTTAGTTTCTTGAAGTATAATTATTTCAGATTCAAATATATTAAGATATCTTTTTATTAGTCTCTATTTGTTAGGGGCATTAAGACCCCTAATATTCCAAGTTGTTAATTTCATTGAGCTTTGGGAAGGACCTTCCCCTTCCCTACATTAATCAGATCAACTAGTTTAGGTTGATTATTAGCATTTCCATCGATGGATCTTAAATCATTAATAGATTTCCTACCACACTTTTTCTTAGTTTTAAGAATTGCACGACTAGACAATCCTTCTCTAGTGCTAGCTATACCTAATTATCTATCAATGTTAGATATACCATCCAAACAGATCTTGATATCCTTAACATCCTCTATGAGTTCATCATTCATAAAATCCATTTATGTTTGCCCATCCATCTCCTAAATATCTTTTCTTAAGATTTTAGAGTTGATCCCATCTTCAAGGTCTGTAAGATATTTTCCATACTCTTCTAAAAATGAGTGATGGTTGTTAACAATTCTTAATTCTTTATTGATAGATTCTAATTCTATTGGTATAGAATACAAGGGTTCTATATCCTTATGCTTATCTGATGTTTTGTCCTCAACATCATTGTACCTAGAGACATCATCATTATGCCATTGCATTAATTCCTCACTAATCTCAAGTTGAACTTCCCGAATCTCTTCCATCATCCCACCAGCCAAGATCATTTTATTTTCAATGGCCTGGACTCTTGCTTATGGGGACAGGGAGACAATGGCCTAGCTTGGGCTTAATTTGATATTATAAACATGATTCTGGTCTGTGTCTAAGTCACAATATGGGGTATTTTCCATATAAGCCTTATCCTCAGTATTGGAAGTATTGGTTGGGAGGAGTGAAGGACATACTACATCGACATTACCAAGGCTAAGAACAATTGTCCCTACTAGATTAGTGAGACGCAATGTATTAAGAACCTGCAGAGCTATATCATTAGTCAAACAATAATTAGGTTTAATTGCAAAACCACCTTTATTTTTAAGAAAGGAAACATTAACTTTTGAATTACATGAATTAAGAATTAGGTTAATGGGATCTACCATATTACTAGAGTCATTGTTTAGATTTAGGTTGCGAGGAAGATTTAAATTATGGTTATGAGGCCATGAACTAAAGTTGAAAGAAGGGGTGTGCTCCTTTTCCTCTTCTTCTTCAATAGTATAGTCTATAATTATAGGATTGATGACCACTGAGGTGGATTTACAACATATTTTTATAGGGGATATTGACTTCACATTAAGTTTCATGTTGACAACAATTATTTTTTTTGCAAAATTTTGATCTAATTCCACCGTTCCTGTTAGGAATGGGAGCGCTGAGAGGGGGGGGGGGGTTGAATCAGTGTTCACTATATTTTAAATTTTCACTTTAATTTGAATACTGAATTATAAATGCTTAAGTACTGAGTTAAACATTCACATAAACATGAAACATGAAATCAACACATGACACCAATATGGTTATGAGGAAACCCAAATAGGTAAAAACCCTGGTGGGACTTGATACCCAATAATATTCTACACTAGTGTTTTGTGATCCTTGTTAGAAGATCCTTTACCCTATTAGGAGTAGCTTTCCAATGCTTTAAGTACAGTAGACCTTGTTAAGGGTCAAACCCTGTTAGGAGTCTTTTACAATGATCCCTATTAGGGGAGTGGAATCACTATCCTAGAGCTCACTGCTCAAATGATGAAGGCTACAACCTTCTGAGATCGGATACACACTATATCTGCAGGTGAACTATTGCTGTGACATTGCTTGTGAGATTAGTTCCTTTTTTGCGCTGATGCTTTGACCTCTAGCAAAGCTCTAATACATCATATGCTTTCTTCGCATACCTTTTCTCTACTTCTCTCAACTCTAATACAACTCGTATAACTACCATACTGATTACAATGGGCACATCTCATATTTATACGGTCATACAAACAAAACAATTAGGTCTGCCCTATAACTAATTACAAACAATGCTTCTAAGTGAATTGGCTTAAGCGTGCTTATAATTATACATGTAAACATGTTAGAAACCTAAATACAATGGGTGCATAGCCCTTACAACATTAAATTACAATCGCAAACCAAATTAGTCATTGTTGGCTCCATGCTCTGTTCTCTGCTAGCACACACTGGCTGTGCAACTTTATTTGACTGTAGCTTTCATATCTTTGTATATCTACGTATGCGCTCTTGGAATAAGCATAAGCATAGTCTAAAAACCTTAACTTATAGGGTTCATACCATAATTCATCTATACACATGTGCGCTGATGCTCTGAGTCTTTGGTGCTCTGTATGGTGTCTAGTCTTCAATACTTAACTGAATTATGATCTTTACACTTAGTGCGCTGACTCCAAACTACTATATGACTTTGTTTCCAAAATGAAAACACTATATCTAGTCATATACTATAGTATAGAAAACTTTCCAACAATCTCCCCTTTTTCATTGATGGCAAAAAAGGAATATGGCCAAGTCTCTAACTATTCCTTTACACAAAACATTTTGTCTTCTATACATCTTTATACATAAACTTATATCTCCCTATACATATATGTACTCCATATTCTATAAAATGCCCCCTTTGACATTAATGAAAAAGGTGCATCAAAAATTTTATCTACATACACTTCCTGAGGCAAAACATCCGGATATGCAATCTTGAGTTTCTGGATCTCCTTCTTCCAAAAGGTTATCAGAGAATTGATTATTTGTAGATGGGCGCATAATGCATATTGAAGCTTCTCCATCTTCTCCAATTCTATGCTTGGACCTTGATCATAGGTTATCATGGTCTCATCAATCTTGTTTATGTTCTAACTAAGAATGTCTAGTGAGGGCGCAAGAGCATTCCTCAACTAAGTCTGTCTAGACCTTATCTTCGCCATTTCTTTCTCTACCTTCTCAATTATGTCTAATTGACCTTGATAGACATTGTTACATATGTTAACATCAGTGGAAGTATCTAACACTAAGTTTTTCACCTTCTTAATCATTGCCTCTACATCTTTGATCTTCTTAAGATGGGCATCAGTGAACTTATCCTTATCCATGGATTTTGGAATGACTTTCCTTGATATGAAAACTCCTTCAATGGTGCCTAACTAGACTTAAGAGAGTTTAAGTCTAGTGCAAAATTACTCATTATTTCATTTAGTCTCTTTAGTATGTATTTCTCCTCTGCCACTATGGCCATAGATTCTTCTAGGCTTGTAAAATTGACTTTGAACTGTGAGATGACTATGCTCACATCATCCACCAATTTTAGCTTTACCATTTTCTTATCCTCTAGCAGTAAACTGTTCAAAATATTTATTGATTCCACTAGGAGATGATTTCTCATTACTTTCTTCTCCTTAGCTTTCTCCATAGCTAGGACACTAAACTTAATCAGGTCTTCTTCCTTCCAGGAGTCCAAACTACTACTGTCATGTGTGAAACTTGACAACAATGTTGAAGAGGGAGTGATGGGAGTGATGTACATCACCTCTTGCTTTGCCTTGGCCAAATCAATAAAAGATTCATCTTTCTTCTCTACTCCTTTCTTTTCTTCTTCTTTCTCATCATAAATGTCTTCTATGATTACTTCTTCTTGCTGAGTGGGAGGGGTATTGCTGCATAGAATTTTTGCTTCCTCAGTGCTGACAAAAGTTTCCTCAAGCTTGTCCAAGTCCTTATCAGTATCTGCCATGGCTATTTCCACATTATCTATGATAATTGTGTTGTCTTTGGGTGATCATGTCATGGGCCCAGACTGATCTGCATCTGTTTGAGTTCCTGCTATGGGTCCTAAGTCCTGAGGACCTATCATTGGTACATTAGTGGGCTCTGCCACTTTATCTTCCTTAAAGGGTGCATGAGGGATGGGCACAGGAGGTGGTTTGATCTATTGTTCCAACAACACTTTCTCAAAAGCTTTTTTTGTCTCCTTTGTTATCAACTCATAGTCCTTGTTCATGATATGCAGAGTTCTCATCTTTGTTCTTAGGTGTGGCTTCACCAAATTCAATATTAGTGCTTCTTCATCTTTAGAACATACATGCAGTGTATCTTCTCATACTTTTTCTCTTATTCTTTGATCTTCCTCATTAGCTTGCCTCTTTAGGTGTTCTAAAATGTCCCATACATTATCTGGAATTTCAGTTTTCAATTCAAGAACTATCTTCTTGAACTTTATCATATGCTTGATAATCATTCCATGAATTTATGACTTATCAATCTCACTATATGATTCATAATGTTTTCCTACTTGATCAATTTTGCCTTCATCAATAATTCTAGAGCTCAAAACTTTAAGGCTAGGCCTGAATCCTACCTTAGGAGGTTCTTGAATGTTTCTTCTACTCCTTGTAGCTCATGAGGATGGATGATCAATGCTAGCTTCTTTCTTCCCCTTGACCATAGGTTTATACTCCGAAGGAGTATCTTTGGGTGCAGAAAGAGTATTGTCTTCTTTATCCTTCTGACTATCATCTTTTTCAATTTTAATCTTCTTCATATTAGGATCTTCTTTTTCTTCTACTGCACTCTTCAATTCTAGGGAAATCTTCTCATCCCTTGCTTTATCAAGGTCTTCTTGTGATACACCATGTATTCTTAGTATCTCTGATGTTACAACCTTTGTTTTTGTTGCAACACTATTTAGCTTAGCATCGACTTCTCTAGTCTTCTCTTCATAGGTTCCCCACCTAGGTTCATTGTCATCCTTAGGGGCTGATAGCAGTACCTATGCATAAGCTTCAAGAACTTGTTCTTCAACCTCATACCCAAGTGGATGAATCTACTTAGTTCTAGGTTCCACAGCTTCCATACATGTAGTATCAGTCTCCACCATGAAGCATATTGTGTCTTTGTACTTCTCCACAATACTCTCAAGAATTTTGTACCTCATCTGCATCCTTTCTTTGAAGGTCTTCAATTCCAAAGTAATGTAATCTCTTAAGGTGCTTCCTGAGCATGCCTTGTTTGATATCTGTGGCATAGTAGGAATGGACTTGTCTAGATACAAGTTTGACACTTTACCAACTATGACCCAAACTTGAATACCTTAGTCTTGTCATGTTTGATAGCTTTGATATTGTCTATCAACTATACGCACAAGATCTCACACAAGTTGAGCTCTCCATCTTCTTGCACAAGATAGATGGCTGCTAGAATAGTGCCCGCAGACACACTATTCACCCTGATGGTATGATGAAATCTGTAACCCAATATCATTAATATCAACTTCATGTCTGGTTTCTCTATAGGCTCAATGGTCATGATGTGCTTATCACTTCTGGATTTACTTACTTGCTCCACCATTTTCCTGACATCCTTACCCACAGGAAGGACGATGCCTGTCTTAGAGAGACCCGTCATCTCATGAATCAAGTCTTATGTGATTCTTACTGGTACATCTCCAATCCAAAACAAATCATCATGGATTTTACTCAACAATATCTTTATTCATTCTTGCTCATAGAACTCATATGTTGTGGCATATTCAACAATAGGGTGATCATTCCATTTTGTGTATGCATCCATGAACATTTTGTCTAGTTTCAACATTGTGTCCATATGCACCCTTAACCTATCCAGTCCAATAGGTTCCTTCTTACAATAGATGTAAGCTCTTATGTCTTCTACATGCATGACACCCATTGGTGTGCAGGAAAATGCTCCCTCTAAATCATCTAGGGTTGATTTAAATGGGTGTCTCTTGAAAAAATACTGCTTCTTCTCAGCAACATCAAAAACAATACGAGTGGCCATGACTTAATTTATATTCACTTTCCAAAAGATCTCTAAGATGTTCAGACAGCTTCCAAATTGGTGCAACAAGCTAGGGTTTCTTGCAACTGATCAAATGCATTGCAATCATTGATAGTTTAATCTCCAAATCTTCACAAGAACTTCCAAGGCTCAATCTGCTCTCCAATTGCTCTAAGTATGAATGCAATGAGTGAACAAACAACTTTCTATGTACTTAAAGTAAGAAATTCTCCATTAATGCAACTCGCGTAAACCTGGCTGTCACTTCAAATTTTCAAACTCGAGTTCCGCTAACAATCATCATGTCTACTCTTGCACAAAGGTTCCAATACACTCCAATAGCTTAAGTCCAAAGGTGCATACTTTGAGGATGACTATACTAGCCATGTAGGGGTCTAGAGCTCAATTAGCTCCCCCTATGACCTTGAGGGCCATTCATGCAAATGTAGAGGGTACGTCCACTAGGGATGCATCCAATGCATTACCCTCAACATTGTCCTTCTTTCCATCTAACCAAATCAAGCTTGCATCTTCTGATGCCTTCACAAATTTGACTTCTACTTTAGGATCCAAAACTAGTTCTTCGACCTTTTTAGGGCTTTCTTGACATTGCATCCTTGATCTACAAAACTTTGAGATATGTCTAGCCTTGTTACAAGTGTGACAAATCACTGGAGGTCTATTATTCCTCGGTGCATTGACATGAGTCACCATTCTACATTGTTTCACTGTATGACCATTATAGTTACATATCTGACATGTAACATTTTGAGAACTTGTATTGGTCTGATTCTGCTTTCTTTGATCATGCTGAATCCTATTCTTCTTACTAGTCTTGCAATTTATTGCTCTTTGACCAAATCTATTACATGTATAACAGTAACCATTAAAAGGATTTACCTCTGTATAGTTCCTTGCAATGTATCCATGCTTGTTGCATGCAAAATAGGTGCATTCTACAGGCTTGCGCTCATTCTTAGGAGGACCACCATTGTGTTTGGTTTGATTTTCAGTCTTCTCAGTATTTGTAGATTCTTTTTGTGTCTCCTTTCTTGCTTGCATCTTATCAATCTGATTTTGTGCTTCATTGTATCCAATACAACTAGTGTCTCCTTTGACTCTTCTTGCATACAATTGAGATTCTATCAAATCAGAACTGGTGTGGAATTTGTCAATGTGGTTCTTTGCATCTTTCAATTCAGACTCCAATCTTGCTTTGCAATTCTTTAGATCCAAGATTTCCAAATTTGCTTCCCTTAACTCTTCATTGAGTTGAAGGTTCTCCTTTATTTGTTCATTGTAAACATCTTGATTGTTCATCAGTTTGTCAGCAAGTTCTTCAAGAAGACTCAATAAGGATGCATTTTCTTCATTCAACTTCTTGACTTTTTCTTCAAGATCATTGTTAGAGTGTCCTTTCAAATCTTTTCTTAGTCTCTTGATAACTAATTGAGCATCACTGACTTTTTCTTTTAGTTCTTCGATTTCTCTTTCTGAATTGTCCAGGTCTTCAAGAGCTACTTCAAGATTCTTCTTCAAATTTTTCATTTCTTCTTTGTCCATGATCTCCTCAAGTGGTTAAACTTCTTTGTTGAGGACCAAAGCTCTGATACCAATTGTTAGGAATGGGAACACTGAGAGGGGGGAGGGGTGAATCAGTGTTCACTTTATTTTAACTTTTCACTTTAATCTGAATACTGAATTATAAATGCTTAAGTACTGAATTAAACATTCACATAAACATGAAACATGAAATCAACACATGACACCAATATGGTTATGGGGAAACCCAAATAGGTAAAAACCCTGGTGGGACTTGATACCCACTAATATTTTGCACTAGTGTTTTGTGATCCTTGTTAGAAGATCCTTTACCCTGTTAGGAGTAGCTTTACAATGCTTTAAGTATAGTACACCTTGTTAAGGGTCAGACCCTGTTAGGAGTCTTTTACAATGATCCTTGTTAGGGGAGTGGACTCACTATCCTAGAGCTCACCGCTCAAATGATGAAAGCTACAACCTTCCAAGATCAGATACACACTATATCTATAGGTGAACTGTTGCTGTGACACTGCTTGTCAGATCAGTTCCTTTTGTGTTATGATGCTTTGACCTCTAGCAAAGCTCTAATACATCATATGCTCTCTTTGCATACCTCTACTCTACTTCTCACAACTATAATACAACTCACATAACTACCATACCAATTACATTGGGTGCATCTCATATTTATACGCTCATACAAACAAAATTATTAGGTTGGCCCTATAACTCATTACAAACAATGCTTCCAAGTGAATTGGCTTAAGCCTGCTTACAATTATACATGTACATATGTTAGAAACCTAAATAGAATGGGTGCATAGCCCTTACAACATTAAATTACAATTTCAAACCAAAATAGTCATTGTTGGCTCCATGCTCTGTTCTCTGCTGGCACACACTGGCTGCGCAACTTCATCTGACTGTAACTTTCATATCTTTGCATATCTACTTATGCACTCTTAGACTAAGCATGAGTATAGTCAAAAAACCTTAACTTCTAGGACACATACCATAATTCATCCGTACACATGTGCACTAATGCTCTAAGTCTCTGGTGCTTTGTATACTGTCCAGTCTTCAATACTTAACTGAATTTTGATCTTTACACTTAGTGCACTGACTCCAAACTGCTATATGACTTTGTTGCCATAATGAAAATAGTATATCTAGTCATATACTATAGTATAGACAACTTGCCAATAGTTCCAACATAAGAGCCAATATAATTTCCTAATTTCCTAAGGGATTCCTTATTAGATAATTCCAGGGGAAGGTTCTTGAGGAGGATTGCTTTATCTACCATGAAGTCATTAAGCAGTTTGAGGTTGAAAAAAGGAATCCAATCTAATGTTTTAAATTCTTTGTTTCTAAATTTAGGGCATCCTTCCAATAAGATTTTATTTTTAAGTGCTTTACTACTAAAATCTAGATAAATAAAATTTTCAGGGAGAATCGAAATCGTTACCTTTTTTTGCCATTTTTATTTCAACCACTCAACTATTTCACTTACTGATACACCAAATCCATTCCACCTACATATTAGTCCATAACCATCACATATATTTTGTATCCTTTCTACAAATCCATCTTACAATTCTATTTCTAGGGTTTCCATATTAGCGCAATCTAGATTTAGAATAGATGAAAAATTAATGTGGATTGCTGATCTCACCCATCTATGGTGATTGCCTTAGTAGAGAAGACATTTTTTTTAGGGGAGAATAAACATTACCTTTCACTAGTGACAAAGGTTGGAATGATTCATAAGAGTTTTCCATATTCTTTCCTACTGATAGTCACCACGTTCTACCATCATAGAGCCATCTTGTTGCATCAGAAGGATGGTTATTGAGGCTTATGCTTTCCTAATGATTATCAAGACAATGATGAGTAGGGGAGTAAACATACTTATTCATCTGAATCAGCCTCTCAGGTGAAAAAAAACCTACTTGAGCTGGTATAGGGTTAAGGCCAACATACTTTTTTTTTAGAGGACTAAAAGAAGATTTAGGGTTGCTATTTGATACCCGATTCACCATAAGACTACCTAGATTGCGCTTATGAGGAGGAGAGTAGGGAGGAACTTGTGTTGACCAGAGATGTTAAAAGCTATTGTTGAGGGAAATTGAAAACAAAGGCTTTTGCAACATGCTAAACCGTGAATGAGGTTTATTTCCAGAATACTTTTCCCTTCTAGCATTTTGTCTATGTGCTGGGATCCATTGATTTTCATGAGTTATGTCAAGCATCTCTCATGGTGGTTCCCTAGAGAAAACCCTAGGGGAAGAATGTTGTTTCGACTTAAATCTATGAATCTACTCGAGGCCATGATGATTTCCCGCTGCAACTGCATATTTGGTTCTAGCAAAGAATTGAAGTTGAGTATCCAGAGAGTCAACTATGCATATGTGCGATTTTGCATGGAAGATCAGAGCCATTTCTCCAAATAACTATTAAATCTAAGAAAAATGATCAAATGTCATTATTGACACAAGTTTTGATTTATAAAAAAGGAACATCAGAAATGAAAATATGATCTAACCCATAATAAGTTGTTGGGAAAGCAAGACTTTGAAATGAAAGTGTATGTACAAATAAAATCTACTAAGACTAAAAAATGGACATAAGTGCTTCAAAGAGATCTTTTTCTATCATAATGTTCATGATAGTGTTATAAGAAATCAATTTCTTTAATTATGCTTGTAAATGATCAAGGGAGTAGCAACATACATGAGAAGATGCACCCACTATTACCTATGTTTTTACCAATCCAAATCATTACTAATCCAAACCATATGGAGTACAATTAATTGACAATTTGGCATGTGATGATCAAATAAGTGTATGCAAAGGTTTCAAGTCAATCAACATTGTCAAAATAGTGAAGAATGCAATGCATAACCAACATACATGATGTAAAGGATGAACATAGACGTATTTTAGAATATAGTTTCGAGGAGTGCAATATGAACGTTTTTGAAGATATCATCTGTTACAACGCATAAAAATAGTGATAAATAATGATAAAAGCACTGATATAACATGGGAAATAGTAAAATGTAGCCCCAAGAAAATGATCATTCAGGCATCACAACATATCATTAATACAAAGGATAAAGTCTCAAGAAAAAGATTCCCAAGAATAAGGTATATAGCAGCAAGTGGAAAGGTCAAAGAGAAGAAGGTATGAAATGAAGGTGGAGAAGAATACATGAAGAACAACAAGAGCATGATAAAAGTCAATAATAAGATCAATATTAGAGTGAATAGAGTACAAGTAATGGATTTCCATTGTTATAAAAGTGGAGAAATATTATAGTATAATGGAGAAGAAAGAAAACTGTGACTATATTTTGCATCAGAGATTAGAATCAATGTAAAACAATATAGTCTTTTTATAACTTGAGTATCTACTAAATGAAGATTGGTATATTCTTTTATAAGAGAATGACACTATTTTAGAGGTCAAGATGAAAATCTTTGCAATCTACAATAGGTAGTATAAGATTAACATATTTACTTAATGTTCTAACCAAATACAAACAAGCCTAGGAGAGAAAACAAGATTCTTAGCTCAACAAAGAATAAACTTAGACTATATAAATATGATTTCTAAACAAAATGACACCAGTTAACATGTGCTAGGTTGATGTAAAAGCTTCAAGATTTTTAAGGTAATACTAACTAAACAAAATTAACTAAATCTATATTTCCTAATACAAACTTAAATTCACACTACATTAATCTCTCAAATCACAAAACCTACAATTAAAACAAGGACCTAGAGGCATAATCCAATGCATAATTTCATAGTATCAAGCTAACAATTTTCCTAAAGAGTAAGAACATCAAAATATCTTGTTCCTTAATTGACATTCCAATAATCAAGGACACACATAATATACAAGTTAATTCACAATTGTAACAAAAATTAACATCAAGAACCATACTAAATTTGTCTAGATATAAACTAGGTGTCACATTACAACTAATTCAAATAAAGTATCCTATCCAAATTTAATCAAAATAGAATAGACCTTAGTATTCTACATAAGATTTAATGTACTATCGAATATCAACTTCAAACTACGTTTGAGAGTTTGAATTTTTTAACTATGCTTCCTTCCTAATTACTCATAGTAGCAATAATGGCGGATGTAGTAGAATTGAAAATGAATTACCTCAATCAATTAGAACAAAAGAGTCTAAACTATTAGTTAGACAATTATAAAAGAGTACAACCAAGAAAATATCCTAAAAGATAAAATTATTGAATAAAATATAATTTTGATCCAAACAATAAATATATACATGTATACTTTCTAAACTAAACACAATACAATACCAATCCCAGTGACACATAATTTCTTACAAAAAGAATAGTTATTCCTCTATAAATCCCAACTATAACTCCTTACTATTCAAGGAGGGTATAATCCTACTCAAAATAAATCTAATTTTCTAACCATAACATTTAGTTTCCACTTGCTAAGAACATTTGCAAAGACACATTCATAGAATGAAATTTGAACCTAGTTGAAGACTTGAGGTGATTTAGCAATATATAATAACTACCTTAATAATGAGAGTAAATCTAGAATGCTTAATTAGAAAATCTTCTAACACAACTATAGAAAAATATATGTTTAATAGTTGTTCCTAAATATTGATCTGTAACAATATTTTAATGTTTCTAATAGATTATAAATAAGTAGAGCTATACTAATTATATTTTAATAACCCTAGAATACATATAATCACATCATTAACTTAAACATTTAAATTTTGAAATGTAAACCAACAAACAAAACATGAACTAGTAGCTCTATGTTCCATTAGCATAATGTTCCAAATTTATAATAACTATAAAATCCATTTCAATGATATATTCACAAAAGGCACCATTCATCCTTTAAGCTTTATTTGAAAGTCAACCCTTACCAAATTCCATCACATCAATCAAAACAAAAGAAATAATATTAATAAACTCTATCTAACTAAATTTAAATAATCTATTAACAAGAACTAAACTAAAATAGTTAAAGGATTTTGAAATTAATAAAACAATGTCCTTTTTTAAAAGATTATAAAACAAGTTTATTTCAATCGATAATTAATTATTAGTAACTATTCTAATATGGATAAAAAAAAACTAAATAGAATAGAGATTATCATAATCAAGTTAAGCATCTTATACTTATAACAATATTTTTTTTTATCAGTAAAGGCCGAAGCCAAGTTTTTGTATTACGCAGAAAGAAAGTATACAAAATCTAACATCTAGTAATCAAAATAATGTTCAAATATGGAGAATATGTAATATGGAGCATAAGCTCTCTCCATGAAATACCAGTATCAACCATGAAGAAAGAAAGTTGAAAGCTACTTATCCCTACCAGTAATAGATGGTTTCAAGCGGTCAACATTCAAACTGGGATCAACTTTATATCAGCACCGATAGATCTTCATTCTTCTCTTGGGAATTAGCAAGATTAACCGCAACAAGAACCTTGGTTACATTTGTGCTTGGTCAGATGATCGCAAGGCACCATAATAACCTCTGTGATCATGCGACCACAACCTCTTAACCGCACAATGCCGATCACAACCCCTCTCAAAAGTCTTCGGCCACATCACCAGTTAGCAACCAATTAGAAATAAGCACATGAGCAGCACCGGCACCGGACCCACCTCCCAACTCCACAACGGCGATGCCTCCATAGCTATCACATGGTCACATAGGTCAAGAAAATTCCATGCGATCACACCCGCCTGCCAATCTGCCACCCTATTTCTCAGACCAACCAGAGATCGCCACAACACCACCTTCCTTGATAGCAGGACCACTGCATCTATCCACAAATGGGCCCCATGCGACAGATGTCAACCGGTCACATGATCACATGTCAAAAATTTTTGACATGCGATCATGCAACAACCAATATAATCATGCGCCTTTGCTTCCTTTCTGACACCAGGACCACCCCAAAACCTTGCGCAGTCGGCACTGACACCCCTCCACCATGCACTGACATGACCAATAAGAGGACACCGGGGTGGTGTGACATGTCATCAGTCCCTCTGATCGCTATCCCAATTGATAGCCAAGTGTACCATACTTTTCAATTAGCACAACTACCTCGGGCCTTCCCTTCTGCCTTGTTGCATGATCGCAAGGTAGTTTTTCCACTCTTGCGATGATGTGAC
Source organism: Chamaecyparis obtusa (assembly GCA_027943335.1). Taxonomy (NCBI): domain Eukaryota; kingdom Viridiplantae; phylum Streptophyta; class Pinopsida; order Cupressales; family Cupressaceae; genus Chamaecyparis; species Chamaecyparis obtusa. The sequence goes on along the minus strand of BSBK01007659.1, from coordinate 137,072 downwards.
CAAACCACATTTCTACCGCAACTACCTAGTTGTAGCATCTAATGAAGTTTTATTTTATTTTATTCCTTTCTCTCTAACGTTTCATCAAATCAGATTTTTTCTGGGCATTTCTAGAAGTTTCCCAAAGGTTGTATGTTTTTGAAAAAGGGAAAAAAGCTCTATAATGGCTTCATCAATGACCCTACCACCATTGAAGCTGAAGTGGGGATGACAGCTATCAAAATTACTTGCTCTCTGATCACTATCCCAATCGATAGCTGAGTTTACCATTCTTTTCACTTACCACAACTACCCCGGGCCTTCCCTTCTGCCTTGTCACATGATCACAAGGTAGTTTTTCCACTCTTGCGATCATGCGACCGGACCACATTTCTACTGCAACTACCTAGCTACAACATTTAATGACAAAAAAAGGGAGAGATCTCCTCCAGGGAGATCAGTTGGAGGATATGTACTTGTCCTTTTGATCGATCAACCTTTTTTGAATCCAGCAAAAGCTTCACCTTCCAACTTTGAAAGTGACTAAAAAGATGGATATAAATACCCCGCAATACATTTTTCACTTGCTAGATTTGGAAGGAATCGAAATGATGAAGAAACTGCCTCCACATATGGCCTCGAGAGCCAATCCCTCTCTGACATATTTAACTCGAGAAGGTGACGGGATGTTTTTGAGAATGAGGATTGGTTTCTAAACATTTAACTTGTTCAAGTTGACAAACTCATATGTGCGATGTGATCAATTCTGAAGCTGTACTCTGCACAATACCCAAGGTATCTTATTTGACTTGTGAGCCAACCATTGGAGATCCATCTGACGTGTATACCATCCGCTACCTTATTTGCCAACTCATCTGCTTTACTATTACCTTCCCGGTAGATATGATTAGCCATTGAAGATTCAAGATTTGAAATGAGGCTTAATATATTTTCCAAATAGGATTGAAGTTTCCAATTTGAAATATAACCTGACCTTATTGCATTTATAATAATCATTGAGTCTCCTTCTATTTCAATTCTATTCATATTAAGTTCTCTGGCTAGAACTAAGCCATGATAAAGAGCTTTTATTTCTACAACATTATTAGTATCTGGGTCTAATGGCTGTGCTAGTTGGGCTATAATTTGACCCTCAGCTAAATGAATGATGCAACCCACTCCAGAAGGGCCCAGATTTCCTCTTGAAGCCCCATCAAAGTTTAATTTAACTCATCTTGGAGAAGGAGATTTCCAAACACATGTTAATCTATGAAGAGAACTCCCCTTACAACCTCTACCAATAATGGAAGGTGTTTTCAAACCATGCCAATTTTTTAACATCCTATCATCCCAGCCAGAATAAAATTTATGAATGGTTGAGAATGTCTGATTCTTGGAATTCATGTTCTCCACTATAGCAGCCTCAATTCTATTTAATAACTAATTCGTGTTCAATGCTTTCTCTTGAAATAATCTCCTATTCCTTTCCTTCCACAATTCCCATAGAAGTATTGATGGGGATATGATCTAGAGGTTCCCACATAAGCTTTCTAAGCTTTCTTTGGAGATAGTTGGCCAAGCAATAAGGTGTGATTACAGATCTTGAGGAGAAATAGTTGTCCAATTCAATTTTGAGTGTAACCAATCCCAACATTCTACTGAAAATTGGCACGAGAATAATAAATGATTGAGATTTTCTTCCTGTTGATAGCATAGTGTGCATCTAGATGGTCCATAAAATCTCATTTTTGTGAATTTCTTAGCTATTAGAATACGGTCCTGAAAAGCTGCACAAAGGAATGTGCCTACTTTAGGCAAACACAATTTGTTCCAACATAGGTGAGTGGAGATTAAGGAAGATTTCTGAGAATGTTGAGTTAATAATTTATACCATTCCTTCACCTTGTAATTACCATCCTTGGATCCAAACCAAATGATCTCATCATTGCCACTTTTTAATAAAAAAGATCTTTTTTGAAGAATAGATTTTATCAACTGTAATTCTTGATGATTGGCCCCAATATTCGTGAAGTCCTTCCAACTCCATGATCCATCCTCTTTGGAAGATGTAGAAGGAGATATATAGTCTCTCAACATTGTTCCCCACTTACCCTGGCTGATGTGCATAATCCATTGAAGCCCAGGAATTGAATGAAGACTTTGAAAACCTCCCCAAGAATCTTCCCAAAATCTAGCCAGATTACTGCTTTTGATGTTCCAAGAAAGGTAGGAATCAACAATATGTCTAGATTTGATAATAAAATTCCAAATTCTAGATCCTCTTGGAACATTTTTAATTTTGAATACTTCTTGTATTCCCCCTGAACCTAGGTATTTGCCTTTTAGAATTCTCACCCATTTGCAGTCTTTGTTCTTAATTAGCTTACAATATAATTTTGCTCCTAAAGCTGAATTCTACTATAACTGATTTTTGATCCTTGTACCCCCTAAAGAAATAGGTTTGCAAATAGTTTCCCAAGAGATCAATTTGAATTTCTTGTTCTGATCAGTGCCATGCCAGAAGAAATTCCTCAATTTCTTAATTATATCCATGTAACCAGAAGAAGACAAAGATAGGCATGATAGAAGATAGATAGGAATGGCTGAGAGAGTGGCTTTAATCAATACGATCCTCCCTGCCCATGAAAGCCATTTTGATTTCCAACTTGCTAATTTTTGGTCCAATCTTTCATTCAATGTTTTCCAAACCCCTTTGGTCTTGAGACTTTTGTGAATGGGAATTCCCAGGTAATTGCATGGAAGAGATCCTACTTTGAAGGCCAGGATGGATTCAATCTTTAATTAAACTCTTTATTTTGTGTGAAAGAAAAAAATGACCGATTTGTCTTTGTTTACTGATTTTCCTGAGGCTAGAGCATATTTGTCTAAGATATTTCTAAAAGTGGATGCTTCTCTAACTGATCCAAGGCCAAATAAAAGGTTATCATTAGCAAATTCTTGATGTGTGATAGGAGGCACCGAAGATGTGACTGAGATACCTCTAATACTTCCCTGAGATTGGAGATTAATGATACTTCTCCCTAAAGCTTCTGCCATAATAATATATAAGAAGGAAGAAAGGGGATCACCTTGTCTAATTCCATTTGTGCCACCAAAGAAACCATGGGGTGATCCATTAATAAGAATAGAATATTTTGGGGTTGATATACAATAGAAAATCAGATTTATCCAAGCTTTGGAGAAGCCAAAGCATTGCATAGATTTTGAAAGAAACCTCCAATTCACTTTGTCATAAGCCTTTTTGATGTCTAGTTTAATTATCATGCTTGGTTTTTTTGAAATTTGGATAGAATGAATAGCCTCTTGTGCAATAATGATACCATCAAAAATAGATCTGCCCGGTACAAAACCAGTTTGTTCTTCCCCAATGATTTTATCTAAGATCACCTTTAGCCTATTTGCAAGAGTCTTTGAAAGAATCTTATAGATAGTATTACATAAAGCAATAGGCCTAAATTTATCCAACAAGTTAGCATTATCTGATTTTGGAATGAGGGCAATAAAAGTGTTGTTGATTTCAGTCAAAAATCTACCTGATGCTCTTGCAGATTCAAGGGCTTGAGTGAGTTCCAAACCAATCAACGACCAGCAGTGGAGGAAGAAAGGAGGAAACTCATCTGGTCTTGGAGCTTTATCTGGAGCCATTGTAGATAATGTCTGATGAATTTTCTCTATTGTGAATGGTCTCAAAAGCATCCAGTTGTCCAAGTCTGAGAGCAACTTAGGTATCTTGCAGAGAATTTCTTGTTGACAGGTAAAAGAAGAAGAATCTGATGAGTTCAACACTTTAGAGAAGTAGGATACTATTTCTTGCGGGATCTCTTTCTGATTGGAGATAATTGATCCATCTTGTTTGGTGATTTGGATTATCCTATTATTATTCCTTCTACATTTAGTGCTGGTATGGAAGAACTTAGTGTTTTTATTTCCTGCTGCCAACCATGTTTCTCTTGATTTTTGTTTCCAGAAGATTTCTTCCTTGCTGAGCACATCCTCTAATTCCTTCATCAATTCCTTCTCTTTAAAGTATAAATCTTGATTCATTCCTTGCATCATGATCTCATTATTTAGTTCTTCCAATTTAGTCTCAATTTCCTCCTTAGAAGAGAAAATATTCTTAAAATGAGTTATGTTCCAGATGAGCAAATTTTGTTTGATGAATTTTAGTTTTGTAACAAAACAATACATTTTGGAGCCTTCCACCTTTCCTTCCGACCACCAATTTTCAATCCATTGTAGAAATTTTTCTTCTTTCAGCCACATGTTTTCAAATTTAAAAGAGCATTTGAGAGGTTTATCTTCTTCTAGCATATCTAGACAAATGGGAAAGTGATCTAATCCTGAGTAGGGGTAGATGGATGCTTTTAATCCAAAGGGAAAGGATGTGATGTCTCCCTTAAAAAGGAACCTGTCCAATTTTTCTAAAATATTATCTAATCCCAATCTTCTATTGGACCAAGTGAAAGCCCCATTGTCCAATTCAATTTCCAACATATCTTCTTTTTGAAGCCATTCTTGAAAATCAGATTCAGATTGAGAGCATCTTTGTGAGCCCCCCTTTTTTTTGAGGCATGGATGATGGCATTGAAGTCGCCTCCCATAATGAAATTGGAATCTGGAAATAGTGAAAGCCAATTACTGATATCCTCCCATATCTCCAATTTTCTCCTTGTTATAGGCCCATACACATTAATAAGATATATGGATAGGTTTGTCTATGTGCTAATGATTTTGCCCCCCATCCAGCTTTGGGTATCTTTGATATGTGAATATAATACAGTTCTAGGATTCCAAATAACTGCTAAACCCCCTAAAGCCTCTGTTGCCTCAGCAACTGTGGCTTTCCAATCTCCCAAGGATTTAGTGAAGGCTTCTATTTGTGTTTTACTCATTTTGGTTTCTTGAAGGAAAATGACATCGACCTTAGCTGTCCAGATGCAGCATTTTGCTAAATGTTATTTGTTAGGGGCATTCAGTCCCCTAACATTCCAAGAAAGAAGTCTCATTGAGAATTGGGAAGGAACTTCCCCTTCCCTACATTTAAATATGCTATGATCTTAGCTTGATCTTGATCCTCACCCCTTTCTTCTCTTAGAATAGTAGCTGATTTTCTTCCTTTCCCTCTCTTTTTCCTAGATCCACAATCCAAAACTATTTTGTGTTCCAATTGCATCATTCCTAGCAGAGCATTAGAGCTAGCCAATTCTATTTTAGAGTCTGATTCCTTGTTTTCTAATTTTGGTAAACCCTGGGAATATTATGTTATCTCTGATTGAAGAATTGAATTGTCTTCATTTATGTCTCCATGTTCCTCTTCCTCATAATCATCTTCCATTATTTTTTCAAATAGAGAATGTGAAGAAGAACAATTTGTCTCATAACTCTCTGGAGCAGTTCTGAAAAGATCATAGATAGCTTGGAGATTAGATGGAATTGGTTCTTGTATGCTTCTTGACCTTTCTGATCTTGTAGAAGAAATTTTCTGATTTGGTGAATTTTTTAAAGGTTTAAGTGAAATTAAACCTCCCTTCACTTTATTTCTAGAAGAAATTAGGGGTAGTTCAGCTAGAGCTTCCAGCATAGAATTTTTATTCTTTTTATTTCTAATTCTGGAGGATTTCCTACAACCTGACCCTGGAGAGAATTTGTTTTTCTCAGGGGTACTAGATTTTGATAGGTCTTTTAGATCACAAAGTCTAATTTTTAGAATGTCATCCTCTTTGTTCAAGTGATTTTGTGAAGCAAAAGAAATAGAGGTCTTTGAATTTTGACCCATTTGTTCTTCATTCTTAAGATCACAAATTTTCATATTCAAGATGTCATCATCCATGCTGGAGATGTTGATCTTCTTGTCCCTTTGTTTAATGGCTACCTCCCAATTGTTATCAGAAGTTTGGATGTGATCCTCCTGAAGGACTTGATCAACAATTTCCTCCATTAGTTCTTGTTGAACTTGTCTTACCCAGTATGTGATACAATTCTCCAACTAGGACACCTGAGAATTGATGAAAGGCAGTAATGAAGATTGAGGAGAGGGAGGTGAATAAGCCTTAGTTAACAACTTGAACTTGTGAAAAGTCTCATTGAAGATACTGAGATCTAACCAGTACTCCCCCTTCGGAGTAGTTTTATCTATTGTAGAAATTGTTGGTTCCTCACCTTCATGAACTGGGTAAGTTAATAGAAGATTTTGAGAGTTTCCCCAATCCCCTCTAAATAGGCTACAATATAATAGTTTGAGAAACAAAGATAGTGCTTCTTTATTGATATCAAGTGTATGTACCTGAGAAGCAGTAGTAGGGGTCATCCCTCCTTGGTTTTTTTGAGAGTCTGGGAGGAAGGAAGAATGTGGATGGGCTTTCAAAGGAATGTTGGAATGTTCTGAAGCATAGATAATTCTTTGTATCCATATTCCATATTTGGAGATGAGCTTTATAGAATTGGGCAATTCCTTCTCCACATTCATAAGCAAGCACAACCATGAAGAAGCTGTGGTTTTTTCTGAGTGGTGATATAAATAGATGCCCACTTTATTTCCAATGATTTGCATAAGCTCCATATTTCTATATTCCACCGGAAGATGGGGAAGATTGATCCATGTAGGCATGAATCTGATTATGTTTTTGTTACTATTAAAGTTGGGGGACCATTGTTGCATATGAATGCCTTTATTTTTGTAGAACCAACCCTTTTTCTTGAAAATAGTGTCTCTTTTTAACTTAGAATCAAATAATACCACAAAATATTCTGATACATGATCTAACAACTCAATTTTCAAGTAATCCCCCCAGTTCGAAAGAACCCACATCTTGAAATCCTTATAAGTTATGTTCATTTCCCACACCTTACAAATGATGCCTTGGAAGAGATAAAGAATATTTTCTTGTTTAAGTATATCCTCAGAGAAGGTGATAGATAATACCTGGTCCGTATTAGAAGATTGAGGGTTGCTTAAGGGTTGAAGCTTCCTGTTGGGTTGTTGGACTCTGTCTATCTCTGTTTGTAGTTCCCCTTTCTCCTGCATCACCCCCATTTTAGATTGGGCATTCCTCACGTTAGAAATTGAACGCCATATTTTCTTTGGTCCCCTAATAGGATTCTTTTTTGAATGTCCATTCCTCATTGGGCCAAGCAAGGCAACTCTCTCTCCCAAAATCCTCCAATATTCTTTCGTCCAAGCTTTTTTAGGCAACGAGGGGTTGATTGGAATTCCCCGTGCAGATGTGGGAAAGATGGGAATCATATTTGGATTCAATTTTGAGTGGTGAGACAAAGCACCTTGAGATTTTGAATTCAAATTTTTGAAGAGTGACCGTTGAGGAGGAATGGCACAGAAAGGAGAAATCTTGTGTGTAGACCAATTTTCTACAACCTGATGCTTGGATGTTGGTACAAAGGACCAAGGAGCAATGTCATGGAGAAGGTGCTTGTGAAACTCCTTACCAATCCATCTCCTTCCTTTTATTTTTGGGAAATTCCCTCTTGCAACCGAAAGAATGGCATTTTGTTTACCATTGACTTTCCTGGGTCTGAGTGAAATTTGTCTGTCCTCTCCTCCTCTAGAATGATATCTACTTGTACCCTTCACTCCAGAAATATTCAATCTTGAAACAAAAGGGAAGGGATTATGTTGACCATTTTCTCCTCTTAGTCGAAGCTGGTTGCTCCTAGTATCATGTTCCCTGTGTCTGAGCCATGACTTTTCTGAAGGTTTTCTGACTCCATTGCCTCTGAAACTATCATGAATGCCATTGTCTGATCTCCAAACCATTTAAGAGTATTGACTTTTATCCAAAATAGAATTTATATGCCTAAAAGAAATGGGTTGAAGGCAACCAAAAAATCCTCCTAAAAAGAAAGATTAAAAATTCTTGTGCACGGTGATACTAAAGAAATGCCTTTATATAAAGATGCAAATTAAAAGTGAAGAAAAATTGACCAAGAAACAAAATGGGACAAGTAAGGTTTCTTCCAACTAATAACTAATACATGTAATAACAAACCTATCCTTCAATCAACGCGACAAGAAAAGTTCAAAAGAAAATGCCATTTTAAGCTAGGATTGAAATGCCCTATGAGAAAAAGAAAATATTTGAAGACCAAAGAAATGATCTGTTGTCCAACCATTGAAACTTTCTAATTTAAGCATCTGCCAAAATAGTAAGCTCTGGTTTGGAATTCTAGTTTATCCACAAGTAGAAAACATAATAAAGAGGAGTGTAGGCGGCATGCCAATAGTGTTGCAAGACACACTAATATTTTCGAGCTGTAACATGGTTACAAGAATATTTAAAAAGAGTCAGACCACAATTTTATACATAGGTGTAAACCCTCAACCAAAAACATACTAATTTAAGGGTAAAACTACCACCTAATTTAAGGGTAAAACTACCACCGCAAGTATTTCCTTGTTAGTAATGTAACATGTGCATATACTTATAAGAAAAAACTCAACAAACCCTTAAATCATTGCAAATTAGATAAACACATGACGAAATAGATTTAAAAAAATTAGAAGAGAAGATGTGAAAATTTCTTACAAACCTTTAAACCATTGTAAATTAGATAAACACATATAAAATTATATTTAAACAAATAAAATCACAAGTTAAATATACATGGGAAAACCATTTTGGGAAAAAAATCATGCTCTGAAAGCTAGATTCATTGTATTATCAACAACAACAATAGTTATAATACGATGCCTAAAGCCAATGCTCTTCAAAAGTAAATACAATAGTAGATATTTATAGAGAAAATTTGGCACATAAAATCATCTTATAAGATATCCAAACTATCACACAAAAACACTAGGAAACCACATATTTCTAGAGCTCAACACAAGTAGAAAGTGCTCATGGTTTCCAAAACCATCTGCAACAAAAATGAGATACGTGGCATCAACTTTCTAATTCTATGACATGTTGCACATAGCACCTTCCAACGCAACAAAGCATAGCTCATCCATAATGGTAACCTTTCCATATGCAACACTTACCTCATACCACTTGTCAAAAGTAACTCCACCATAAATATCAACATGAAAAAAATAACTCTCCATGACTCTTTGATTGAATTAGTAACAATCACAGTCATAATGAAAATTTGTCATAGCTCTAGCATAGAATCAATCTATGAAACTAGCTCTATATTTTTAGGACTTCCAAACTGGGTGTAAAATTAAATAAACAAGTGTCACGTAGTGACGAGTACTTGTCATCATAGTATTGTAAATACTAAACTAAAATTATTGTGGTATTGTATATATATTGAAATAAAATTATTTGTTGTGATTTTGGAGATAGATAAAGTAATTATAATTATAATTATAATAATAAATTTAATTTTGAATTATTATTTTTCAATTATATTATTTATTATAAGATAATATAAAAAATATATTCAAAATACATATAACAAGTATTAGAATCAAAATATATACTTTCAAAATCAAAATATATACTTTCGAAAAAATTAATCAAAATCTATTGAATTATAATTATTTTAAAAAATAATTTTATACTTGATAATGCATAAATAAATTTAGTCTCATTATTAATTAAATATATTCATATTCATTATTAACTAATTATATTTTCCCATGATGTCTCATTATTAGATTCATCATGTAGTACTTAAACCTTGGGTGTTTGCCAAAGTAATGATCCCTATAGCCTAGTAGATTCTTCATATACTTGTGGAGGTGTACATGTCTATTCCAACCAATCACAACTACCATCTTCAAATAGATTTGGAAATGCCATATCAAGTAAACCTAATGTTATATACTCATTGATTGGAGATATACTGATTGCATGCTAATCAATCAATTTGGTGGAATCTCTATTTGGATTATTAATCCATGCTTTGATTAATTTTATATCTCTCTAGACATTAGGTGGTTTGGAAGCTATTGAGGTTGCGTAATCTATAATATTAAAGTTATCAATTTCTACATTAGGACCAGAAAACATGATTTGATTTGAGTCTGAATTAAATTCCTTTTGTACTACCTTTATTTTGTGAAACATATTGTAATTGCAATATATTTCCAAATTATGTAACACATTATAATCAATTGTAACATTTGAATATTACGTTTCATGTTCTATTTTGTATTTCAATACTCTATAGCCACATTCTCTATTTATTGTAAAATTATATTTCGTGCCACACTATTTATATTGACCACCTATTGCATGTGTGACTTGTAAAAGTGGACTGACATGTGCAATCAACATTTCTTCCACTTGAGTGAGGTTAGCAAGTTCATGTAGTTGCTGTCTTGGGTCCATATTATTTGAGGAAGATAACCTATTATTTCCTCTTTCTTGTCAACATCTACTACATACAAGATCATGTGAATTGTGATATAATTTTATTCCAAGATAATATTCCTGACATATATAACACATTCACTAGATAAATAAGGATCTCTAATCAATGTCAGAACAATAATTAAATATTATGAAAATCATTTTCAAACATTCTATATTAAGATTGTCTATATTTTGTACATTATTTTATGTTCCTCCATTTCTTTTAGGTTGAGGGAAATATTGACTATTTTGTGGTGTTACTAAGTAGATGTTGATTCTTCATTTTTAAAATCCATTTCAATGTTTGCATCAGATCGATATTATTGCCTTTCATTTGATTGCAGATGTATTTCTCGCATATCTCCTCTATTAGAATCAAATTGTTGTTTAGAAGTTCATTGTTGACCACCTTCTGATATATTTGTACCCTTTCTATTGTGAACATCCAATTCTTCTTCTACTACTTCTACTCTATGTCTGACATATCTATGCCTATCTATCTCATTTGTGTTGTTGCCTTTATCCTCCCATTTAATATCTATCATTTGTTGTCATGAATATACCATTTTTTTTTGGTTGATGGAAACCATTTTGTTTATGTTGTGGTGTGCTTAAGTAATCCTATTACCATGTGATTCATCTAATTTACATAAATTTACAATATAATAGTTCTTTTATTGAATGGTAGTGATTTTATATTATGTATGATATTTAAGGAGATGTATGCGACTATAGAAAACCTCTTGAATTAATTATGTTTTAGAGTGTAATTTGTAGAATTTTGTAAATGTCTTCGTAGCTTTTTAATTTGTAGCATCATGTTGGCAAGTTGACTATACTATTGTATATGACTAAATATAGTGTTGTCATTATGGCAAAAAAGTCATATAGTGTTTTGGAGTCAGTGCACATCATCAAAAGATTAGAATTTGGCTAAGTACAGAAGACTGGATAGTTAGCAGAGTACCAGAAGATCAGAACATCAACACATGTGTGTATGTGACACAAGGGCATGGAACAAAGAGGCCAAATAATGGCACACCCTAATGATCCATCCTACTCACCAACATGCAGAAGAAAACAACAACATAGTGAGAGAGAGAGAATGCCAAATCTTTCATTAATTTTCATCAAATGGATTCATACATGCTAGGCTATAAGGCCTTCCCGGTTACAGCCAGATACTATAATGAATTATAGAAGTCCTCAAACATGCGAGGATCTGCCAACAATCTCTAATTTTCTACCTTCTTACTTCTAACTAAAACTGATGCAGGAGCATCCTAGGATTCTTGGCAATCCTGTATCAACCAAAAATATGTTTGTCTTTGAAGGTAGATTGTTAGTTTTGATCTTAGTTTGGTGGAGTTCTTGCTTGGTTTGGGAGATTGGTTGCTAGGTTTCTATGGTTACTGGGGTGCTCGGTCTTTGGAGAATGCTCAGTGATTGAAGGCATCGGTTCACTAGTGCTTGAAAATAACTGTGTTCCTTGGTCATGCCTGGCATGGTCGGTTGACTGGTGCTTGGTTATTTCTTCTTTTGCTCGGTGTTCTTGCTTACTGACTGGATTGTTTGGATAGATTGGCTTGGCCGACTGGTGCATTTAATTTGGGTCACGCTCCTCATGTTATGGATTGATTGTTGGATGTGTGGGGACCTAGATATAGTGTTTTGCATTCTTCTATGTAGATCTGATGACCGTTTGGGGCCATCTTGAGAGTTTATTTATTTTGTAAGGCTATGTGAGAGCCGAATGACGTTTTAGTATTTAATATTTATTTGTAAGGGTTTATTGTTTCATCAGCCGACTTGTGGCTAGGAATCAATATTTATAGGATGCTTGGGTATTTGTTTAGGGAGGAGTTGAGAGATCAATTTTTGTGGAGGAAGGTTAGTAGCTTGCGAGCTTAGGAGTGGGAAGATTTCTTGGAAGTTGGAGTACAAGTTTAGATCTTTCCTAGGTTCCTACCAGTGTGTTGTGTGTTACGGACCTGGGCTAGCCAAATGCTGATGTTGGGGAAAAGATTTGGATCCTACGAGATCTTGTAGATTGTTACTTTCTTTGTAATTGGCCATAACCAGGAAGGCATTATAGCCAGACACATTGCATATAATTAGTGTTTTCATGAATATAGACATCTGTTTCATTATAGATCTTTCGTTGTTATTATGTATTTCTGCTGCATATTGGTTTGGCTACAAGGTCGGTCAGTCCTTAATTGGATCCACCCACCTTGATTGCATCAAGTGGTATCAAAGAAAAGTTTTTTCTTGTTTGAGCAAAGTCTATTCCTATTGGACCCGAGTGGATCTTTTGTATCTAGATCTTGATTTGAAGATGCCTCTGATGAGAAATTGAGAGATTCCTAAAGAAGAAGAAGCTACTAGTGAATTATGTCTTGATGATTTTAGGGCTTTGTAGAAACAAGTGCAAGACCTACAAGAGGAATTGAGAAAGAAGAAGCCTACCTTGAAAGAGGATAGTGATGATGAATCTGAGGAAGATCATTTTGAAGAAGCTAGAGATTCTAAAGAGAATCAAATTTTGAAAGCTATGTCTAAGATTGGGAAAAGACCTAAGATTGAAGTTTTTTGCATTTTTTGGAAGTCTTAGGCCTGAAGAATTGATTGATTGGATCAATGAGATTGATCAATACTTTGAGTATGAAGAAATAGAAGATCCTAATAGGGTTAGATTTGCAAAGACTAAATTGGAAGGTGATGCAAATATTTGGTGGAGAGAAGTTCAGTTGGAAAGAGGTAGAAGAGGAAAAGAGAAGATCACTAAGTGGAACCAAATGGTTGACAAGCTGAAGAAGCAATTCATTCTAGTGGATTATGAAGTGGACATGTTTAAGAAGATGAAAGCTTTGAAGTAGACTAAAAAATTGGTACAGGAGTATACCGAGGAGTTTTATAGAATCTTGATTAGAATTGGTCATTCTGAAGCCAATAAAGAGAAGGTTGCTAGATATGTCTATGGTTTAAGACCTAGTATTCAGGAAGAGTTACTGTGCAGATGAAAACAATCGGTGATGCTTATCAGATGTCAATAAAGATTGAAGAGAAGATGAATAGGAAGTATGAAGGAAAATAGAACAATAGGAACCGAGGTGGTAAAATTGGTGAGACAGTTGCTGAGAGTAATGTGACAGAGAATCCTAAGTTTGATGTAGGATCTGGCAGTGGTCAAGCTACTAAGAATGTTGGATAGAGAGGAAGGTGGAAGAATGAGTTCACCGACACTTGTTATAACTATGGTGAAGCTGGTCATAGAAGTTGGCAATGTCCTAAGAAAAGAGTTTCATTATCTGCTGAAGAAGACATTGAGAATGTTCCAGACAAAGGTGAATGTCTTGTCACTAGGAGATTAGCTGCATGTCTTCATGAACCAGTGCAAAGAAGGAATTTGTTTAGGACCAGATGTAAGTGCAAGGATAAGGTATGTAATGTCATAGTTGATGGTGGTAGTTCTAAAAACTTTGTTTTAGATGAAATGGTTAGTAAATTGAATTTGGAAAGAAGGAAACCAAAAGGAAACATCCTAATCCTTATCAGATTAGTTGGATACAAAATGTTTCTAAGGTTATAATTGAAGAACAATTCTTGGTTAAGTTTCAGATTAGATCTTACCATGATGAGATATTGTGTGATATATTGTCTATGGATGCTTGTCATCTGTTGCTCGGTAGACCCTGGTAGTTTGAAAGAAATGTTTTGTTTGATGGTCATGCTAATACCTATGTGGTTAGGCATGAAGGAGCTCATCATAAACTGATACCTTTACAGGAGACAAGAGCTAAATGATGTGGATTTATCAGGTGTTGTCCTTATGATAAACCTTAGGAGTAGAATGTTGATGAACCTATTCCTGTTAAGTCTAGTTTGAAGGAGAAGGAGAATAATATCTCTAAAGATTTTGTTGAGATTCAGGAACATATGGTTTTGCTGGCAGAGATGGTTCAGTAGATGGTTACATTTATGACATAGAGAGATGCAAATGATACTGAGTTGATTGAGGAGTCTGGAGAAGATGAACTTTACTGAGGCAGTGAGGTGATCGGTAGTGGTTAGAGTCAATTGCTATTAGTTTCCGACCGAAGGGATAAGAAAAGTGGAAGACATAAGGAATCTTTGTGTGAGATAGTGAATGAAGTGAAGACTACTTGGGATGAAGGACAAGCGGAGATATGGGTTAAGAACAAATTTAGCATACCTATTCTGATTCCCTTGAGGTGTTCCTAATTTCCTTATGAGAAAATATTTCTTACCTAGGTGTCTAATGCAGGAGCATCCTAGGATTCTTGGAAATCCTGTATCAACCAAAAATATGTTTATCTTTGAAGGTAGATTGTTAATTTTGATCTTAGTTTGGTGGAGTTCTTGCTCAGTTTGGGATATTGGTTCCTTAGTTTCTATGGTTACTAGGGTTATCGGTCTTTGGAGAATGCTGGGTGACTGAAGGCATCAGTTCACTAGCACTCAGTAATAAATGTTCTCCTCAGTCATGCCTAGCATGGTTAGTCAATTGGTGCTTGGTTATTTCTTCTATTGCTCGATGTTCTTGCTTACCGACTGGATTATTTGGATAGATCGGCTTGGACAACAGGTGCATTTAATTTGGGTCACGCTCCTTATGTTATGGATTCAAAATTGGATGTGTGGGGACCTAGATCTAGCATGTTGCATTCTTCTATGTGGATTTGATGACCGTTTGGGGCCATCTTGAGAGTTTATTTATTTTGTAAGGCTATGTGAGAGTGGACTGATGTTTTAGTATTTAATATTTATTTGTAAGGGTTTATTGTTTCATCAGCCAACTTGTGGCTAGGAATTAGTATTTATAGGATGCTTAGGTAGTTGTTTAGGGAGGAGTTGAGAGATCAATTTTTGTGGAGGAAGGTTAGTAGCTTGTGAGCTTAGAAGAAGGAAGATTTCTTGGAAGTTGGAATACAAGTTTAGATCTTTCCTGGGTGCCTACTAGTGTGCTGTGTGTTACAGACTTGGGCTAGCTGAATGCTAATATTGGGGAAAAGATTTGGATCCTATGAGATCTTGTAGATTGTTACTTGCTTTATAATTGGTTGTAATTGGGAAGGCCTTACAGGCCACCACATTGCATGTAATCAGTGTTTTCATGAACATAGACATCTATTTCATTGTAGATCTATTGTTGTTACTATGTATTTCCACTACATATTGGTTTGGCTACAAGGTCGGTCAGTCCTTAATTGGATCCACCCACCTTGACTGCATTAAGAACTGTCCCCTAAACTACAACCAAACAATTACATTTATACAAGAGTCTACTGAACTGAGTCAGCCTTCAGATCCACAATCAATGGAAGGAACAGTTAGATCTAGGACCACATGCTTCCCAATGATGGATACCAACATTAAATCTATGACCCATAATAAATGCACAAGTCAGCCCCAACAGAGACTTGAAATAAACTACTTGGTAAGCAATGATGACTGAACAACAGACAAGCATCACCGAGCGCCAGTGAAACAACTGACCATGGAGGAGATAACTGACCATACTTGGTAACCAAAGGAAACTAACCAACTACCGACCAACTCAATCAAAGAAGGAACTGAGCAATGCAAAAAAACTACAAAATGTTTTTGGTGACACCAGATTGCCAAGGACCTGAGATGCTCCTACATCGGACACCTGGGGTTATTTTGAAATGATTGTCTGAATCATTTGGTAGGTATGATCTGAGCTGTATCCAACTCAAACTGTTAAATCCATGAACTATCTTCAATCGGTCTATTCTTCCATTTTACCAGATATTCCATATATTGTTTTCCTCTTATACTTTTTCCAATTCTTTGCTCCAAAATCTTCTCAACTTCTTCATTTTTCTTCTTAGGATACTTTGTTGGTATTGTCATCTCTTCATCAGGTTCATGATACTCATACAAATCAGCAATGTTGAAAATAGGTGATATATCCATGTCATCAGGTAACTCAATCTCATATGCATTTACACTGTCAAATTTCCTTAGAATCTTGCAAGGTCCAAACTTCTTCATTTTCAAATTTCCATATAAATTGGGCTTTCTTCAAATGAACCATCACTTCATCACCAACATCAAAATTCTTATGTCTCCTTGATCTATCATCTTTGTCTTTGTATTTTTTATTACTTTCTTCCAACTTTAGCTTCACATCTTCATGCAAGGTCTTTATATACTCGGCAAATTTTACTCCTTTAGCACTTCTCTTACTTTCATCAGCAATATCCCTCAAATTAGATATACCTCTTGGTTGTATGCTATTCACAATCTCAAATGGTGTTTTTCTAGTACTTCTATTCACTGAATTATTGTATGAAAACTTTTCTTGTGCCAATACAGAATCCCAATTACTCAGTGTGTCTCCAACTAAACATCTCAAAAGATTTCCCAAACTACTGATCACAACTTCTATCTATCCATTGGTTTGTGGGTGAAATGTAGAACTATATTTTAACTCAGTGCCAAATTTCTTCCAGAGAGTTTTCCAAAAGTATCCAACAAATTTACTATCTCAGTCAGAGATAATAATCCTCGATAATCCATGCAATCTGACAATTTCCTTAAAGAAAAAATATGCTACGTGTACTGCATCTAATGTCTTTCTACAAGGTATAAAATGTGCCATCTTAGAAAATCTATCGACAAAAAAAAATATAGAATCATTACCTCTTACTATCTTTGGCAAGCCAAGAAAAAAATCCATACTGATGTCAATCCAAGGATTCTTAGGAACAATAATCAGTGTATACAATCTAGTATTCTAACTTACTCCTTTTGCAACTTGACAAACTCCACAAATTTTCACAAATTTTTTAACATCTTTGTACAACTATGGCCAATAGTATTTCTCCTTAAGAAAATTCCATGTTTTATCAATACCAAAATATCTAGCCAAACCACTACTATGTTTCTCTTTTATCAGATTGGTTCTCATTACTTCTCTTAGTATGCACAACTGAATACCTTTAAACAACATACCTTCTTGAATAAAATATTCATCCCATTTAGTACTCGGTTGATCTTGAAAAGGTGCTCTGCACTTTCTTCATGGCTCAGAAAAATCAAGATCAAACTCGTAAGAATCTCTCATCTCATCAAATCCAAGAACTTCAATTTTCAGCTTGGTCATCAAAGATCTTCTTCTACTCAATGCATCAGCAACTTAGTTAGTTACTCCACTCTTATGCTTTATCACAAATTTATAACTCTACAAATACTCAACCCATTTCATATGTCTCTGATTCAACTTATTCTAACTTCTTAAATATTGTAAAGCCTTATGATCAGTATACAACACAAATTCACTCGATATTAAATAATATCTCCATTTCTTCACTACTGCAATAATAGCATAGAATTCTTGATCATACATAAAATATTTTCTTCTAGCATTATTCAACTTTTCACTAAATAAAGTAACAGGTTTACCTTCTTGACTCAACATAGCTCCAATTGCACTACCACTTGCATCACATTCCACTTGAAATACCTTACTGAAATTAGGTAATGCCAAAATAGGTAGTTCAACAAATTTCTGCTTTAGAGTCTCAAAACTTTCTTCAGCTCCATGTGTCCACTTGAATTCTCTTTTGTCTCCTCTCATAGTCTCAGTCATAGCATTACAAATTGCACTGAAATTCTTTATAAACTTTCAGTAAAAACTTGCCAAACCATGAAATGATCTTACCTCACTAGCATTCACAGGTGTAGGCCAATTCAAAATAGCTTCAACCTTTTCAAGATCCATTTTCAAACCATTAGTTGAAATCACAAATCCCAAATATACAATCTCCTCTTTCATGAATGAACACTTTTTCAGATTTATCAGCAACTTTTCCTCTTTCAATCTCTGCAAAAATTGTCTAACATGCAATAAATTTTCTTCTCTGGTCTTAGTGAATATCATAATATCATCAAGATATACAATCACAAACTTACCCAAGAATTTCTTCAAAACTTCATTCATTAGCCTCATAAATGTACTCGGTGCATTAGTTAAACCAAAGGGCATAACCAACCAATCATACAAACCTTCTTTTGTCTTGAAAGTAGTCTTCCATTCATCACCTTCTCTAATTTTGATCTGATGATAACCACTTTTCAAATCAATTTTGGTCAAATACTTTTGTCCAGTCAAACTATCCATTATATCATCTATTCTCAGTATAGGAAACCTATACTTCACTATTATCTTATTGATTTCTCTAGAATAAGTACACATTCACCATTCTCCATTCTTTTTAGGTGCCAATACAATAGGTACTACACAAGGACTCAAAATTTCTCTGATCAAACCTTTCTCTAGCAACTCTTGAATCTATTGGTTCAATTCCTAATTCTCGATAGGTGTCAACTGATGAGGTGCCTTATTCGGTAAACTAGTTTTAGGGATAAGATCCATACAATGATCAATGCTTCTCTTCGGTGGAAAACCATCAAGTACATTATCAAAAATGATATCTCTGTACTCAGTGAGTAACTTATCAATCTCCTTAGGAACACTATCTTTTGTTTTCTTACTCCATTTGTTAGGAATCATAGCAAAACATACATAATTCTTTTTCAAATCCTCAAAAAACTTTCTTCCTTCCATCAAGAAAACTTTCACAGATGTGCAAACATTACTAACATGTTCTTCCATCAAAGGTAACAAGATTTGTTTCTTTCCATCAGCCACAATAGTATACTTATACAATCTCCCATCATATATAACATGTCTATCATATTACCAAGGTCTACCCAACAAAATATGACAACAATCCATAGGCATAATATCACACAACACCTTATCATAGTACTTTCCAATCTTCAAATTCACATAACATTTTTCAATTACCAAGAGTGTATGATCATCCTTGATGCATGAAATCTAATAGGGTTTCGAATGTTCCAAACTTTTCAACTGCAATTTTGTGACCATTTCCTCAGATGACAGTTCTCTCCTTATCATCGAGTTATTTTCTTTCTCGGGTTCACTCAGTGAGTCTTCTTACACCAAAGAATTCTGACTATTACCAATCTTCTTACTTACTTGTGTACATTCAAATGATCTATGTCCTTCTTCTCCACAATTGTAACAAGTTCCTTGAAAACTTCCTCTATTATAACCACCTCGGTAGTTACTACCTCTGCCTCTAGATGAACTTTCACCTTTCCACTTGGTCTTGCCTTTATCTAGATTTTTCCTTTCTAGTTCAAATCTACTATTTTCACCATAGGATCTACCTGTTCCTCTAGGGAATCTACCACCTCTTCCTCTTTGTCTTTTCTCATGTCTCTTGTTCAATTTCTCCTCAGCTTTCAATTCAAATTGATAAGCCTCTTTAATGTTCTCCAATTTGACCAAACTAATTTCCTCTTGGATGGAAACTCTTAGACCATTCAGGTATCTGGAAATTATTTCCACATCATCTTCATCATGTCTAGATTTGATATCTAATCTATAAAATTCCTCAGTATATTCCTTTACCAAGCTATCTTTCTACTTCAAACTTTGCATTCACCTAACTAGGTTAATCTGATAATCATAAGGTAAGAACTTTCCTTTCAACTTATTGACCATTTTACTCCATACCTTGATTTTGTCTTTGCCTTTCCTTTTTTCATCTAGCTGCAGATGTTCCCACCATAAGGATGCATGGCTCTTCAACTTTGTGCTTAGAATTTTCACCTTCCTATCTTTAGGTATATTTTCATATTCAAAATACTTTTCCATGTCAGTTATCTAGTCCACCAATTCATTAGAATCTAGTTTTCCACCATTCTCAGGAGGATTGAAATGTGGTGTAGACTTTAGACTTGTCAAAGCCTTCAAAAATCTTTCTTCACCCTGATCCATCCTAGGCGTAGGTTCTGTATTTTCTTGTTCTTCCTCAAATTCATTATCACTAACATCTTCAAGATGTCTACATCTTCTTTGGGTTGTTTCCATAGCTTTCAATCTAGCAGAAATTTGTCTAAACATGTCTGCCAATCCTAGATCTACATCTCAGCTCTCACAAACCATCTTGAAAACCCTATGCAATTGCAGGTCAGATCACAATCTACTCCCCCACAAAAATTCAACTAGGGCTTCCCAAGAAGGAACCTACAAACCTAGATCCACAGACCTAGATCAAGATCTCACCTCACTCTGATACCACCTAATGCAAGGGTAGGGAACAAAGGGGCCAAACAATGGCACACCCTAATGATCCAGCCTGCTCAACAATATGTAGAAGAAAACAACAACACAGTGAGAGAGAGAATGCCAGATCTTTCATTAATTTTCATCAAATGGATTCATACATGCTAGGCCATAAGGCCTTCCTAATTACAGCCATGTACTACAATGAATTATAGAAGTCCTCAAACATGTGAGGATCTACCAACAATCTCTAATCTTCTACCTTCTTGCTTCTAACTAAAAGTGTCCCCTAAACTATGATGAAACAATTACATTTATACAAGATTCTACCAAACTGAGTTGGCCTTCAAATCCACAATCAATGAAAGGAATGATTAGATCAAGGACCACACACTTCCCAATGATGGATACTAGAATTAAATCCATGAACCATAATAAATCCACATGTCAGCCCCAACATAAACTTGAAATAAACTACTTGGTAAGAAAGGATGACTGAGCAACAAACAAGCATCACCAAGTGCCAATGAAACAATCGACTACCCAGGAGATAACCAACCATACTCAGAAACCAAAGGAAACTGACCAACTACCAACCAACTCAATTAAAGAAGGAACTGAGCAACATAGACAAACTACAAAATGTAGATAGATTTTTGGATTTGATCGTGTAAGTATTTTTAGCATCAACGTTTCAGATCACACTCTGTGATCCATCATCGCATTTTTATTTTCCATCCTTGCATTTCTCATCCTAACGATGGATCACAGAGTGTGATCTTAAATGTTGATGCTAAAAATACTCACACAATCGAATCCAGAAATCTATCTACATTACTAATGGATTGTGGAAATCTGATGTTGTTAAACTACAAAATATTTTTGGTGACACGGGATTGCCAAGGACCTGAGATGCTCCTGCATCAGTATGACCAAGTTATGATATGCACCCTTGAAGATAAGATGGTGAGAGTATATTCATGCAAATTCTAAGAGTGCATGATCAGAAGATACAGTATGACAAAGATACCAACAGTTGAAGTTACACAGCCAGTGAATGCTAGAATAGAATAGAGTATGCAGCCGACTGGTAGTCTTTGGTTTCGCGGTTATAATATTGTTTTGTAAAGGATATTCTCCTATTGTAATTAATTTTTAGACATGTAATTATGTTTCTTCATAAATACCCATGAGCCAATTCAATTAGAAGTGTTGTATGTAATCGGTTATAGGCTGACCTAGTTAATTATTTTGTTAGCACATATAAATATGAGATGCACCCTTTGTAATAGGCATGAAAGTTGAATATAAAGTTGAGATAAGCATAGAAGAAGTGTGTGAAGAGTAGATAAGATGTATTAGAGATTTGTAAGAGGTCAAAGCATCAACATATCAATGGAACTAATCTAACAAGCAGTGTCACAACACCAGTCCATCCAATAGATATAGTGTGTATCTGAGATCAGAAGGTTGTAGCCTTCACCACTTAAGTAGTGAGCTCTAGGACAACGTGTCCCCACCCCTAATAGGGTTATTGTACAAGACTCCTAATAGGGTCCGACCCTTGATAAGGTCACTATACTAAAAGTAATGTAAAGACAACTCCTAACAGGGCTAAGGATCTTCTAACAAGGATCACAATACACTAGTGTAGAATATTAGTGAGTGTCAATTACCACTGAGGTTTTTACCTATTTAGGTTTCCCCATAATCATATTGGTGTTATGTGTTTATGTATATGGTTTATGTTAATGTTCAATTCAGTACTTAAGCATTCAAGATATGTTTCAAGAGTAAATAAAAAGATTAAATATAGTGAACATTGATTCACCCCCATTCTCAGTGTTCCCATTCCTAACAATTGGTATCAGAGGTCTGGTCCTCAGCAAAGACTAACCACCAATGTCTCCCTTGGGATTCATGACATGGTTTAATAGCCTCCTATGTCTTCTATAAGTCTATTGGTTGTATCAGGCATTAATAGGTCAATCTTTTGGTGCAATGTCAACCACTACTTGTAATAGGATGCACCCTCTAAATCTAGGTGAATGACCCTCAAGGTCTTAGAGGGAGCTAGTTTAGCTCTAGACCCCTATGTGGCTAGTATACTCACCCTCAGAGTATGTGCCTTTGGATTTAACCTTTTGGAGACTAGAAGAACCTATGTGTAAGAGTGCACGACCTGATTGATTACAAAATGAAAGTTGGAGATTTTCAGTGAAAATCTGGTTTACATGGCAAGCATTAATGGTAGAATTTTTACTTTAAAGTACACAAAGAATTGTAGGTCATTCATTGCATTTGAGTTTGAGCGATTGGAAACCACTGAAGCCCTAGCAATTTATTGTGAAGGGTTAAAACTTGATTCTCCAGTGAAGAAGTGCATTTGATCGATTGCAGAAGCCCTAATCCATCGTGACGATTCAGATAGTTCTAGAAAATTGATTGTAAAGCAATATACAAGTAAGTTATGGCTACTCCTATTGTGTTTGATGTTGCGGAGAAGAAGAGATACATTTTCAAGAGACACCCTTTCAAATCTACCCTAGATGATTTAGAAGGAGCATTATCCTGAACCCCTATGGGTGTTATGCCTGTCAAAGACATCTGTGCATACATTTCTTGTAAGAAGGAACCAGTAGGTCTTAATAGAATTAGAGCGCATATGGAAATCATGATGAAACCAAATAAAACCTTCCTTGATGAGTTCAAACAGTTGGAAAAACATCCCATAGTTGAATATACTATGACATATGAGTTCTGAGTTTGAATGGATAAATATTTTGCTTAGCAGAATTCATGATGACCTATTATGGATAGGTGAAGTACTAGTAAGGATCATAGGAGACCTAATTCATGAAATGGACTACCTTTCTAGGATAGGCCTTATTCTTCTAGTGGGTAAATATGTAAGGAAACTTGTTGAACAAACATGCAAGTCAAGAAGTGATAGGCGTGGAATGACTATTGAGCCTATAGAGGAAAAAGACATCAAATAGATGTCTATGATACTAGGATATAGGTTTTAACACACTAGTAGGGTGAATAGTGTGTCAGCGGCCACAATTCTTATAGCAATAAGACTTGTGAGAGAAAATGGTGAGTTTAATCTATGTGAGATCGTGTGCGCATAGCTGATAGACAATATTAAAGCCATTAAGCATGACAAGACCAAAATATTTAGGTTTGGGTCTTTGATCATATACATATACTTCTACATTCTTGGAAAGCTGTCAGATTTGTATCTAAACAAGAGTATTCCTACAATGCCATAGATATCCTTTAAGGAATCTACTGAGAGTACACTAAAGGATTACATAACACTAGAATTGAAGAAATTCAGGGCCAAAATGCAGATGAGATACAAAATACCACAGAACATTGTTGAGAAGTACAAGGACAACATCTGTTTTATGGTAGAAACTGATGTAACCTATATGGAAGAAGCTGAACCAAGAACAAAGTGGATCCATCCACTTCGATATGAGGTTGATGAATAGGTCCTAGAAGCATATGCACAAGTATTTCTATCAGCCCCTAAGGACCCTAATGAACCAAGATGGGGGACTTATGAAGATAAAATAAGAGAAGTTGATGCTGTTTTGAACAGCGCATCAACTAAAAGAAAAGTAGCTAAGGTTACTTCTGAGATCCTCAAAATTCATAGAGTAACTCAAGAAGACCTTAACAAAGAAAGACAAGAAAATATTTCTTTGGGAATTGAGAGTGCATCTACAAAAAAAGAAAAGGAAGATGATCCTAAGTTAAAGAAGGTCAAGATTGAGAAATCTGAAGATCCCAAGGATAAACAGAACAAATCTAATGTTGTCCCTCCTATGCCCATATAAAAAATTCATCTTATATCCCCTCTTGAGTACAAGGCAATGCCTAAGAGGAAGAAATAAATTAGCACTAGTCATCCATCCTCACGAGCAACTAGAAGTAAGAAGAACACTCAAGCACCTCCACAAGTAGGTTTCAAACGTAGTCTCAATGTGTTGAGTACAAGGATTGTTGATGAAGGTAGGATTGTGTTGTCAAGTTGGCTATAGTGATCTATATGACTTAATATAGTGTTTTCATTATGGCAACAAAATCATATAGTGTTTTAGAGTTAGCCCACTTGATGAGAAGATCAGAAATTGACTAAGTGTTGAAGACTAGACAATGTATAGAGTACCTAAAGCTCAAAGCATCAGCACATATGTGTACGACTAAGTTATTGTATGCACCCTAGAAGATAATTTGGTTAGAGTATATTCATTCTTAGTCTATGAGTGCATAATTAGATATGCAAGTATGACAAAGTTATAGACAGTTGAAGTTACACAGCCAGTGTGTACCAGAGAAGAATAGAGTAAGAAGCCGACTATTGGCATTTTGATTTGTGGTTATATTATTATGTTGTAAAGGCCATGTGCCTATTGAAATTAGGTTTCTGACATGTAATTATGTTTTTTTGTAAACACACTTGAGCCAATTCAATTGGAAGCATTTTATGTAATCAATTAAAGGGCCGACCTAGTTATTTGTTTTGTATGCGCATATAAATATGAGATGCGCCCATTGTAATTAGCATGAGAGTTGATATGAAGTTGAGATAAGTAGAGAAGAAGTGTGTAAAGAGTTGATAAGGTGTATTAAAGCTTTGCAAGAGTTCAAAGCATGAGTGCATCAAAGGAATTGATTAGACAAGCAGTGTCACAGTGACAATTCATCTAGCAGATATAGTGTGTATCTGAGATCAAAAGGTCGTAGCCTTCACCACTTGAGAATTGAGCTCTAGGATAGTGAGTCTACACCCCTAACAAGGTTTATTGTAAAAGAATCCTAATAAGGTCTGACCCTTGAAAAGGTCTAATGTACTAAATTTATTGTAAAGAAACTCCTAACAGGGTTAAGGATCTTCTAACAAAAATCATTAAACACTAGTACAAAATATTAGTGGGTGTCAATTCCCACCTGGGTTTCTACCTATTTGGCTTTCTCCATAACCATATTAGTGTTATGTGTTGATTTTATGTTTCATGTTTATGTGCATGTTCATTTCAGCACTTAAGTATTTAAATTCAATTTGAGATTAAGTAAAAAGATAAAATACAATGAACACTAATTCACCCCCCCATGTCAGTGTTCCCATTCCTAACAATTGGTATCAGAGTTTTGGTCCTCAGCAAAGAAGTTTAACCACTTGAGGAGATCATGGACAAAGTAGAAATGAAACATTTGAAAAGAAATCTTGAAGCTACTCTTGAAGACCTGGACAGATCTGAAAAAGAAATTGAAGAACTAAAGGAAAAATTCAGTGATGCTCAAATAGTCATTAAAAGGCTAAGAAAGGATTTGAAAGAATGCTCTACCAGTGATTTAGGGATAATGATCAATAAGATGAATGAAGAAAATTCATCCTTGAAAGAACAAATTAAAGAATTGGATGACAAGCTAATCAACAACCAAGATGTCTATAATGAACAGATCAAAGAGAACCATCAACTAAATGAAGAATTGAGGCAAGCACACATGGAAATTTTGGAGCTAAGAAACAACAAAGAAAGCTTGGAATGTTTATTGAAAGAGGCAAAGAATCACATTGATAAACTCTACACCAGTTTTGATTTGATATAATCTGAGTTGTATGCAAGAAGACTTAAAGGAGATACTAGTTGCATTGGATACAATGAAGCACAAAACAAGATTGACAACTTGTGAGCAAGGATGAAAGTACAAAAAGACTCTACTAATACTAAGAAGACTGAAGATCAAACTAAAGATAATGATGAACCACCTAAGAATGAGTGCAAGCCAGTAGACTGCACTTGTTATGCATGTAATAAACATGGACATATAGCAAAGAACTGTACAAAGGTAAGACCTTTTAATGGTTATTATTATTCATGCAATAAATTTGGTCATAGAGCTATGAATTGTAAGACAAGTTAGAAAATAAGACTTAGTATAATCAGAGAAATCAGAACCAGTCAAATGTAAGAAGCTCTTAGAATGTTAGATGTCAGATATGTAACTATAATGGTCACTCTACAAGACAATGTAAAATGGTGACCCATGTCAATGCACCGAGGAATATAAGGCCTCTAGTCATTTTTCACTCTTGTAACAAGTCTAGACACATCTCAAAGTTTTGTAGATCAAGGATGCAAGGTTAGGAAAGCCCTAAAAAGCTCAAAGAACCAGTATTGGATCCTGAAGGAGAAGTCAAGTTTGTGAAAGCTTCAGAGGATGCAAGCTTGATTTGGTCAGAAGAAAAGAAGGATAAGGTTGATGAGAATGTATTAGATGCATCCACAGTGGATGCACCCTCTACATCTAGATGAATGGCCCTTAGGGTCATAGGGGGAGCTAATTTAGCTCTAGACCCATGCACAAATGGTATACTCAACCTCAGAGTATGCACCTTTGGATTTAAGCTTTGGAGACTAGCAGACCATATGTGCAAGAGTGCACTAGCTGATTGGTTGTAGAATGAAAGTTAGAATTTTTTAGTGACAACCTAGTTTACACGACAAGCATTAATGGTAGAATTTGAACTTTAAAGTACACAAAAGTTTTTATATCTCTCATTGCATTCTAATTCAAAGTGATTGGAGAGTAGAAGAGCCCTAGCATTTGATTGTGAAGGATTATAGATTGATTCATTAAGTGACTTATTGTGCATTTGATCGGTTGTAGAAACCCTAGTTCATCGCACCGATTTAGAAGATCTTGGAAACCATTAAGAAAGTGATATTCAAGTAAGTGATGGTTGCTCCTATTGTATTTGATGTTGTGGAGAAGAAGAGATATGTATTTAAGAGGCACCCATTCAAATCCACATTGGATGACCTAGAAGGGGCATTCTCCCGCACACCTATGGGTGTTATGCATGTCGAAGACATTAGGACATACATATATTGTAAGAAAGAACCACTAGGATTGGACATAATAAGAGCACACATGGAAACAATGTTAAAACTTGATAAAACCTTCATGGATAAGTATGTGCAGTGGAATAATCATCCTATAGTTGAATATGCGACTACATATGAGCTCTATGAGTCTGAATGGATAAAGATTCTACTTAGAAGGATTCATGATGACCTATTTTGGATAGGTGAAGTGCCAGTCAGGATTACAGGTGACCTAATTCATGAGATGACATACCTCTAAAAGATAGGCATCATTCTTCCAGCAGGCAAGGATGTAAGAAAAATTTTTGAGCAAACATGTAATTCAAGAAGTGATAGGCGTGAAATGACTATAGAGCCTATTGAGAAAGATAACATCAAATTAATGTCCATGATATTGGGATATAGGTTCCAACACACCAATAGGGTGAACATTGTGTCTGCGGCCACAATTCGTGCAACAATAAGACTTGTGAAAGAAAATGGAGAGTTTAATATGAGTGATATATTGTGCACACAATTAATAGACAACATTAAATCCATCGAGCATGACAAGACCAAGATATTTAGGTTTGGGTCCCTAATTATCTTTATGTACTTCCATATTGTTGGAAAAGTGTCTGATTTGTATCTAGACAAATCTATCCCTACAATGCCATAGATATCTCTCAAGGCATGTACTGAGAGTACATTGAAGGACCACATGACACTAGAGTTAAAGACATTTAGAGCCAAGATGCAGATGAGATACATAATTCTAGAGAAGATAGTTGAAAAATGCAAGGATACTATTTGTTTCATGGTTGGGACAGACAAAACATGCATGGAGGAAGTTGAACCAAGGACAAAGTAGATTCATCCACTTGAATATGAGGTTGAAGAACCAATCTTAGAAGCTTATGCTCAAGTTCTATTATTAGCACCTAAGGACCCCAATGAACCTAGATGGGGAACTTATGAAGAGAAAACAAGAGAACTGGACTCAGTATTGAACAATGCAACAACAAAAAGAAAAGTTTCCAAGGTTACCTTAGAGATCTTGAGAATCCATGGTATATCACAAATAGACTTAGACAAAGCAAGGGAAGATAAGATTGCTTTGGAAATAAAGAGCGCAACAGCAAAAACAAAATTTGAGGATCCAAAGTTGGAAAAGGTGAAAATAGAAAAATTTGATGATCTGAAGGGTAAAATTGATGTTACTTCTTCTACACCCACAGTAATAGTTGACCTTACTTCTCTTCCTGACCCTAAGGCAATGCCTAAGAGGAAGAAAGAGATTAGCATTGGTCATCCATCCTCATGAGTAACAAGGAACATAAAGACTACTCAAGTACCTGCCGAAGTAAGTTTCAAACCTAGTCTCAATGTGTTGAGTATAAGAATCATTAATGAAGGAAGGATAGATCAAGTAGGGAAATTTTATGAGAAGTATAGTGAAATTTAAAAGTTGGAGATTCATGGAATGATTGTCAAACACATACTGAAGTTCAAGAAAACAATCCTAGAACTAAAGACTATGATTCTAGATAATGTATGGAACATCCTAGAATTTCTAAAGAGACAGGCCATTTAAGAAGACCTAAGGATAAGGGAAAAGACCTTAGATGAAATTCTTCCAGTATGTTCTCCAGAGAAGAAGTCTTTATTGTTAGATCTAGTAAAGCCACATCTTAGAACCAAGTCAAGGACCCTGCACATAATGGACAAGAACTATGAATTGGTTGCAAAGGAAATAGAGAAAGCCTTTGAGAAGGTCTACATGAATAGACACATGTTTCCATCTACTATGCCTACAGCTCAAGTGCTCAAAAATGTTGTAAAGGAGTTAGAGACCATTAATGTGCCATCTACAGGTCCTCAGGATTCAGTGCATATAGTTGATACATCCACAAAGGTAGAGAAGTCTGCGCCCATGTCAGAAGCACACAAGGAAGAAACAATTTTCATTGACAATGTTGAGATTGCAATTGATGCAAGAGTATCCTAGGATTATTGGAAATCCTATATCAACCAAAAAATATGTTTTTCTTTGAAGGTAGATTTTTGGTTTTGATCTTGGTTTGGTGGAGTTCTTGCTCGATTTGGAGGACTCGTTGCTTAGTTTATGTGGTTACCAAGGTGCTCGGTCTCTAAAGAATGCTTGGTGAATGAAGGTGTCGGTTCACTAGCACTTGGAAATAACTGTGTTCCTCGGTCATGCTTGGCATGGTCAGTCAATTGGTGCTCAGTTATTTCTTCTATTGCTTAGTGTTCTTGCTTACCCACTAGATTGTTTTGTTAGATTGGCTTGGCCGACTGGTGCATTTAATTTGGGTCATGCTCCTCATGTTATGGATTGACTATTGGATGTGTGGGGACCTAGATCTGGTGTGTTGCATTCTTCTATGTGAATATGATGACTATTTGGGGCCATCTTTGAGAGTTTATTTATTTGTAAGGCTATGTGAGAGATGACTGATGTTTTAGCATTTAATAATTATTTTTAGAGATTTATTGTTTCATCAGTTGACTTGTGGCTGGGAATCGATATTTATAGGATGCTTGGGTAGTTGTTTAGGCATCAATTTTCGGAGTTGGAAGGAAGGTTAGTAGCCTATGAGCTTAGGAGAAGGAACATTGCTTGGAAGTTGGAGTACAAGTTTAGATCTTTCCTAGATGCCTACCAGTGTGCTATGTGTTACAGACCTCAGCTAGCTGAATGCTGATGTTGGGGAAAAGATTTAGATCCTGCGAGATCTATAGCTTGTTACTTGCTTTGTAATTGGCCATAACCAGGAAGGCCTTATAGCTCAACACATTGCATGTAATCGGTGTTTTCATGAATATAAACTTATGTTTCATTACATATCTATTGTTTTTACTGAGTATTTTCACTACATATTGGTTTGGTGGCAAGGTCAATCAGTCCTTAATTGGATCCACCGAGCTTGACTACATCAAGTGATATCAGAGAAAAGTTTGTTCCTATTTGAGAAAAGTGTGTTCCTATTGGAGCCGAGTGGATCTTATGTATCTAGATCTTGATTTGAAGATGCCTCCGAGGAGAAATCGAGAGATCCTTGAAGAAGAAGAAGCTACTGGTGAATTCTATCTTGATGATTTTAGGGCTTTATAGAAACAATTGCAAGACCTACAAGAAGAATTGAGAAAGAAGAAGCCTACCTTGAAAGAGGATAGTGATGATGAATCTGACGAAGATCATTTTGAAGAAGCCATGGAAGAAGCTAGAGATTTTGAGGAGAATCAAATTATGAAAGCCATGTCTAAGATTGGAAAGAGACCTAAGATTGAAGTTTCTACATTTGTTGGAAGCCTTAGGCTTGAAGAATTGATTGATTGTATCAATGAGATTGATGAATACTTTGCGTATGAAGAAATAGAAGATCCTGACAGGGTTAGATTTTCAAAGACTAAGTTGAAAGGTCATGTAAATATCTAGTGGAGAGAAGTTCAGTTGTTAAGAGGTAGAAGAGGAAAAGAGAAGATCACTAAGTGGAACCGAATGGTTGACAAGTTGAAGAAACAATTCATTCTGGTGGATTATGAATTGGACATGTTTAAGAAGATGCAAGCTTTAAAATAGACTAACAAATTAGTATAGGAGTATACTGAGGAGTTTTATAGAATCCTGATTAGGACTGGTCATTCTAAAGTTGATAAAGAGAAGGTTTGTAGGCATGTCTATGGTTTGAGACCTAGTATTAGAGAAGAGTTACTTATTATGCAGATGACAACAATCGGTGATGCTTATCAGATGGCATTAAAGATTACAGAGAAGCTGAATAGGAAGTATGAAGGAAAATAGAACAATAGGAACTGAGGTGGTAAAATTGGTGAGACAGTTGCTGAGGGTAATGTGATAGACAATCCTAAGCTTGATGTGGGATCTGGCGGTGGTCAAGTTACTAAGAATGCTAGGCAAAGAGGAAGGTGGAAGAATGAGTTCACCGGCACTTGTTATAACTATGGTGAAGCTGGTCATAGAACCTAGTGATGTCCTAAGAAAAGAGTTGCATTAACTATTGAAGAAGACATTGAGAATGTTCCTGAGAAAGGTGAGACACTTACCACCAAGAGATTTGCTACATGTGTTCATGAGCTAGTGCAAAGGAGGAATTTGTTTAGAACCAGATGTAAGTGCAAGGATAAGGTATGTAATGTCATAGTTGATGGTGGTAGTTTTGAAAATTTTGTTTTAGATGAAATAGTTAGTAAATTGAATTTGGAAAGAAGGAAACATCCTAATCCTTATCAGATTAATTGGATACAAGATTTTTCTAAGGTTAGAGTGGAAGAAAAATGATGTGATGTATTACCTATGGATGCTTGTCATTTATTGCTTGGTAGACCTTGGCAATTTGACAGAAATGTTTTTTTTGATGGTCGTGCTAATACCTATGTGGTTAGGCATGAAGGAGCTTGGCATAAGATGATACCTTTATAGGAGACATGGGTGAAGGGATGTGGAGTTATCAGGTGTTGTCCTTATGACAAACCTCAGGAGAAAAAGGTTGATGAACCTATTCCTGTTAAGTCTAGTTTGAAGGAGAAGGAGAATGATATCTCTAAAAAGTTTGTTGAGATTAAGTGACAGATGGTTTCTCTGGTAGAGATGGTTCAACAGATGGTGACATTTGTGACATAGATAAATGTAGATGATATTGAGTTGATTCAGGAGTCTGGAGAGGATGAACCTTACTGAGACACTGAGGTGATCGGTAGTGGTCAGAGTTGATTGCTATTAGTTGCCAATTGGGGAAGTAAGCAAATTGAAAGACAGAAGGACTTTCTAGGTGAGATAGTGAATAAAGTGAAGAATACTTGGGATGAAGGAAAAGAAGACATATGGGTGAAGAACAAATTTGACATACCTATTCTGATTCCCTTGAGGTGTTCTTTATTTCCTTATGAGAAAATCTTTCTTACCTAGGGTGTCTGTTGCAAGAGCATCCTAGGATTCTTGGAAATCTTGTATCAACGAAAAATGTGTTTTTCTTTGAAGGTAGATTTTTGGTTTTGATCTTGGTTTGGTGGAGTTCTTTCTTTGTTTGGAGGACTAGTTGCTCAGTTCATGTGGTTATCAAGGTTCTCGGTCTCTGAAGAATGCTTGGTGACTAAAGGCATTGGCTAACTAGCACTTGGAAATAACTATGTTCCTCAGTCATGCTTGGCATGGTTAGTTGACTAGTGCTTGGTTTTCTTGCTTACTGTCTAGATTATTTTGTTAGATCGGCTTGGCCAACTGGTGCATTTAATTTGGGTTGCACTCCTTATGTTATGGATTGACCATTGGATGCATGGGGACCTAGATCATGCATGGTGCATTCTTCTATACAAATCTGATGACCGTTTGGGGCCATCTTTGAGAGTTTATTTATTTTTTAAGGCTATGTGAGAGCTGACTGATGTTTTAGCATTTAATAATTGTTTTAGAGATTTATTGTTTCATCAGATGACTTGTGGCTAGGAATCAGTATTTATAGGATGCTTGGGTAGTTGTTTAGGCATTGGTTTTGGGAGTTGGAAGGAAGGTTAGTAGCCTACGAGCTTAGGAGTAGGAAGATTGCATGGAAGTTGGAGTACAAGTTTAGATCTTTCTTAGGATGCCTAACAGTGTGCTATGTGTTACAAACCTAGGCTAGTTGAATGCTGATGTTGGGGAAAAGATTTAGATCCTATGAGATCTTTAGCTTGTTACTTTCTTTGTAATTGGTTGTAATCGGGAAGGCCTTATAGCCTGACACATTGCATGTAGTTAGTGTTTTCATGAATATAAACTTTTGTTTTGTTGTAGATCTATTGTTCATACTGAGTACTTAGGTTGCATATTGGTTTGGCTGTAAGGTTGGTCAGTCCTTAATTGGATCCACTGAGCTTGATTGCATTAGAAATGGTGGCCTCAGATACTTATTTGGAAAATTTTGAAGAAGCCTTGGTAAGCACTCAAGAGGCTGAAAATCTATACAGTAACACTCCTCTTAATCAACAAGAAGTACTGATTGAGGATGTAATAGAAAAGAAAGAAGAAAAAGAAAAGGAAGCAGAAAAACAAAAAGAAGAAGAAGAAATAAAAGGAAGTGAACAAACAAATGAGCCATCTATTGAAATACTAAGGAAAGTAAAACTAGAAGTGATGGACATCACTCCTATCACTCCCTCAGCATCATTGTTGCAAGTTTGACACTTGACACAACTAGTTTGGATTCATGGGGAGAAGAAGACCTGATCAAGATCAGTGTCTTAGCTATGGAGAAGGCCAAGGAGAAACAAGTATTGAGGAATCCCCTATTTGTTGAGTCAGTGAACATATTGAACAATGTGCTACCTTCAGATAAGAAAGTGTCTAAGGTCAGTATAGTTGATGATGTTAGCAACATCCTCACAACTTTTAAGACTAGTTTTTCCAGCTTGGAAGAATCTACATCTCAAATTGCATAAGAGAAGTATAAGAAGAAAAGGCTAAGTGAATTGATTAGTAACTTCTCACTTGACCTCAGTTCACTCAAAGTTGGACAAGCAACTTTGAAAGAGTTTGTAGAAAAAGGAAGGAAAATCATTGTTGACTGTATGGATTAGGACAAGTTAATCGATGATCATTTCAAGAAGACACAAGAGGTAGAAGCTATGATAGAGAAAGTAAAAAAATTAGTGAAAGACCCCTCCACTGATGTAAATATGTTCAATAATGTATATCAAGGACAAATTGACAGGATCGAAAGAGTAGAAAAGGATATGTCCAAGATAAGGCCAAGGCAAACACAGCTAAGGAATGCTCTTGCACCCTCATTAGATATACTCAATCAGAATATCAAGGAGATCGATGCCACCATGGTGACATATGATCAAGGTCCTAGTATAGATTTGGAGAAGATGGAGACACTACAATATGCACTATGCGCCCATCTCCAGATTGTAAATTCATTGATCACATTTTGGAAGAAAGAGATCCAAAACTTACAGATAGCATATCTGGATGTCCTCACACTGTAAGTATTTGCAAATATAGTTTTGAAGCACCTTTGTCATTAAAGTCAAAGGGGGAATATGTATATAATATGGAGTCATCGATATATAAAAAAGATGTACAATAAAAGAATATAAGGGAGATATAAGATAGAGTATAACAAAAGTTTTTTATAAGATAACAGCTAACAACTATACCATATTCCTTTGTTGCCATCAATGAAAAAGGGGGAGATTGTTGGAAAGTTAGCTATACTAGTGTATATGACTTAATATAGTGTTTTCATTATGGAAACAAATTCATATAGTGTTTTTGAGTCAGTACACTTGATGAGAAGATAAAAAATTGACTAAGTGTTGAAGACTGGACAGTGTACAAAGTACCTGAAGCTTAGAGCATCAGTGCACATGCGTACAACCGAGTTATGGTATGCACCCTAGAAGATAATTTGGTTAGATTATATTCATGATTAGTCTATGAGTGCATAATTAGATATGCAAGTATGGCAAAGTTATAGATAGTTAAAGTTACACAGCCAGTGTGCGCTAGAGAAGAATAGAGTAAGAAGCCGACCTTTGGCATTTTGATTTTTGGTTATATTATTATGTTGTAAAGGCCATGTGCTTATTGTAATTAGGTTTCTGACATGTAATTATGTTTTTTTGTAAACACACTTGAGCCAATTCAATTGGAACCGTTGTATGTAATCAGTTAAAGGGCTAACCTAGTTATTTGTTTTGTATGCGCATATAAATATGAGATGCACCCATTGTAATTAGCATGAGAGTTTATATGAAGTTGAGATAAGAAAAGAAGAAGTGGGAGAAGATTTGATAATATGTATTAAAGCTTTGCAAGAGGTCAACGCATTGGTGCATCAAACGAACTGATCAGACAAGCAGTGTCACAGTGACAGTTCATCCAATAGATATAGTGTGTATCTGAGATCAGAAGGTTGCAACCTTCACCACTTGAGCAGTGAGCACTAGGACAGTGAGTCCACACCCCTAACAGGGTTTATTGTAAAATATTCCTAATAGGGTCCGACCCTTTACAAGGTATATTGTACTAAACATATTGTAAAGAAACTCCTAACAGGGTTAAGGATCTTCTAACAAGGATCATAAAACACTAGTACAAAATATTAGTGGGTGTCAATTCCCACCGGGTTTTTTACCTATTTGGGTTTCCCCATAACCATATTTGTGTTATGTATTGATTTCATGATTCATGTTTATGTGGATGTTCATTTTAGTACTTAAGTATTTAAGTTCAGTTTGAGATTAAGTAAAAAGATAAAATACAGTGAACACTGATTCACCCCCCCCCCCCCCCCCCCCTCCCCTCTCAGTGTTCCCATTCCTAATAGATTTATCAAGTACAAAAATTCTATGAGAAGTATAGTAAAATTGACAAATCAAAAATTCATGGAATGATTATCAAACACATGTTGAAGTTTAAAAGGATAGTCCTAGAACTAAAGACAATGATTCCAGACAATGTGTGGAATATCTTAGAATTCCTAAAAAGACAGGCCATTGAAGAGGATCAAAGGATAAGAGAAAAGAATCTAGATGAAAGCCTCCCAGTATGTTCTCTAGAGGAGAAAAATTTGTTGTTAGATCTAGTGAAACCTCACCTTAGAACCAAGGCAAGAACAATACATATCATGGACAAGAACTATGAGTTGGTTGCAAAGGAAACAGAGAAAGCTTTTTAGAAAGTTTTTATGAATAGGCACATGTACCCACCTACTATGCCCACCACTCAAGTGCCCAAAAAGGTAGCCAAGGAATCAGAGACCACAAATGTACCATTTACAAGTCTTTGGGATTCAATTCCTATAGTTGAAATGCCTATAGAGATAGAAAAGTTTGTGCCCATGACAGAGTCACAAAAGGACAACACTATCATTATTGATAGTGTAGAGATTTCTATGGCGGCTATAGATAAAGACTTTGACAAGTTTGAAGAGGCTTTTGTAAGAACATAAGAAGCTGAAACACTATGGGGTGAAAATTCACCCAAGTTACAACAAGGAGGTAAAGAAGAAGAGAAGGAGACAAAAAAATAAGAAGAAAAAGAAACACAAAAAGAAGAAGAGAAAGAGATAGAAAAAGAGGAAGAAAAGGTAGAAGAAAAGAAAGGAGAAGAAGAGGTAAAAGAAATTGAACCAACAGACAAGCCATCTATTGAAATGACAATAAGAGTAAAGCAAGAAGTGGTGGATAGCATTGTTATCACCCCATTACCCTCAACATCATTGTTGACAAGGTTGACACTAAACACCACTAATTTGGATTTTTCGGGAGAAGAAGACCTGATCAAGATCAATGTCTTAGCCATGGAGAAAGAAAAATAGAAATAGGTAATCAGGAACCCCTTGTTTGTTGAATCAGTCAACATATTGAATAGTCTATTACCTTCAGACAAGAAAATGTCTAAGGTCAATACAGTTGATGATGTTAGCAAGATCCTTACAACTTTTAAGACTAATTTTTCTAGTTTGGATGAGTCTACATCTCAAGTTGTAGAAGATAAGTATATGAAGAAGAGGCTAAATGAAATGGTTAGAAACTTTGCATGTGACCTAAGTTTCCTAAAGATTGGTCAGGCATCTTTGAAGGAGTTTTCAGCAAAGGGTAGAAAGATTATTGCTGACTATATGGATCAGGATAAGCTGACAGATGATCATTTTAAGAAGATCCAAGAGGCATAGGTAATGATAGAAAATGTTATGAAATCAGTGAATGATCCCTCCACACATTTCAACATGTGTAGTAATCTGTACTAAGGATAGATAGATAAGATTGAAAAAGCTGAGAAAGAGATGTCTAAGCTAAGGGCAAGGCAGACACAACTCAAGAATGCTCTTGCGCCCTCTCTAGATATTCTAAATAAGAACATCAAGGAGATCGATGCCACCATGGTGACATATGATCAAGGTCCTAGAATAGACTTGGAGAAGGTGAAGAAGCTACAATATGAATTATGTGCCCATCTATAGATTTTTAATGCACTGATTGCATTTTGGAAGCAAGAGATCCAAAACTTACGAATAGCATATTCGGATGTTCTAACACTATAAGTACTTGTAGAGATACAATTTTTAAAGTAGATTTGTCCTTAATTTCAAAGGGGGAGTATTGTGTATATAATATGGAGTCATATATGTAAATAAGATATATAGTAAAGAGTATAAGGGAGATATAAGTTAGAGTATGATAAATAGTTTTGTGTATAAGGGTACAAATAGTAACTTTGCCATATTCCTTTGTTTCCATCAATGACAAAGGGAGAGATTGTTGGAAAGTTGAATATAATATTGTATATGACTAAATATAGTGTTATCATTATAGCAACAAATTCATATAGTGTTTTGGAGTCAACGCACATAATCAGAAGTTCATAATTTGGCTAAGTACAGAAGACTAAATAGTTAGTAGAGTACAAGAAGATCTAAACATCAACGTATGTGTGTATGACCATGTTATGGTATGTGACCTTGAAGATAATATGGTAAGAGTATATTCATGCTAAGTATAAGAGGGCATGATTAGAAGATACAGTATGAAAAAGATACAGACAATTGACGTTACACAGCCAGTGAATGCCAGAACAAAACATAGTATGCAGCCAATTGGTAGTATTTGGTT
The DNA here is from genome assembly GCA_027943335.1 of Chamaecyparis obtusa. Taxonomy (NCBI): domain Eukaryota; kingdom Viridiplantae; phylum Streptophyta; class Pinopsida; order Cupressales; family Cupressaceae; genus Chamaecyparis; species Chamaecyparis obtusa. The sequence goes on along the minus strand of BSBK01007659.1, from coordinate 99,075 downwards.
TAGTAGTTATAATATTGTTTTGTAAAGGTTATGCGCCCATTGTAATTAAGTTGTAGACATGTAATTATGTTTTTTTGTAAACAAACTTGAGCCAATTCGATTGGAAGCGTAGTATGTAATCGGTTATAGGCCGACCTAGTTAATTGTTTTGGTAGCGCATATAAATAAGAGATGTGTCCTTTGTAATAGGCATGAAAGTTGAATAGAAAGTTGAGATAAGTAGAGTAGAAGTGTGAAAAGAGTAGATAAGATGTATTAGAGCTTTGCAAGAGGTCAAAGCATTAGCACATTAAAGGAACTAATCTGACAAGCAGTGTCACAACACAAGTTCATCCAGCAGATATAGTGTGTATTTGAGATCAGAAGGTTGTAGCCTTCACCACTTGAGTAGTGAGCTCTAGGACACTGTGTCCCCACCCCTAATAGGGTTATTATAAAAGACTCCTAATAGGGTCTGACCCTTGATAAGGTCACTGTACTAAAAGTAATGTAAAGACAACTCCTAATAGGGTTAAGGATCTTCTAACAAGGATCACAATACACTAGTGTAGAATATTAATGGGTGTCAATTCCCACCGGGGTTTTTACCTATTTGGGTTTCCCCGTAATCATATTGGTGTTATGTCTTTATGTATCTTGTTTATGTTAATGTTCAATTTAGTACTTAAGCATTCAAGATAAGTTTCAAGAGTAAAGAAAAAGATTAAATATAGTGAACACTGATTCACCCCCCCCCTCAGTGTTCCCATTCCTAACACTTCCATCATTAGTATATTATTGACCACCTCGAGAACATGATGACCTTGATCACTTCATTCATGAATCTTAGTTATAATTAATTAAGTAAACAAAGTTATAGTTATTATTATTATTATTTTAAACTTTTTAAAGTGTTTTTTATAATATTTTATTTATTAGGGTTCCTACTTATTTTTTATAGATCTTGCATATTTGTTTTATATTAATGTCATTAAACTTCATTTTTTATTCTTATTATAGTTAATAATTTTTAAATAAATAATAATAAAATAGTTCTTTAATAATTAAAATAATTTGTAAAAAGTATTTTATGATTCTTAGAATAGGTTAATCTTGATCCTAAGTTTAAATCACATAAGATTCAATGTGATTGCCTAGTTTTTGAAAGATCAATATGTTCATTAGAATAAATATTTGGCAAATTAAAAAATTTTCTTTCATTATAGTTGTTAAATCTCCGTAAAATGCTACAAATTAAAATTATTGCTATTGATGTGAAAACCATTTTAATTAATTCTAAAACATAGTAGATTAATAATTGAATAAATAAAATTACTTTAAACCAAATTATAAAAAGAAAAATCTCTTTAATACATAAAATAAATCTCTCTACCTACATATAACTTTTGAAAAGAAAAAAATAACTTTTTAAAAATAAAATAATTACTAAATAATTTTAAAGATAAAATAACAAATATTTTAAATATTTTTAGATACAATGATTATAAAGTTTGACACTCATGATAATCTTTCAATATAATTAAAATCCTACTAAATCCATTGTAATAAAGAGACGTCAACTTTGATTAAATTTGGTGGATACATAGAGACATCAACTTTGATTAAATTTGGTGGATACAAAGAGACATCAACTTTGATTAAATGTGGTGGACGCACTGAAAGGTGTACATTTTTTTCGTAAAATAAATTTATGTCATAATCTCTTTAATATAAAATAAATCTCTCTACCTACATATAAGTTTTGAAAAGAAAAAATAACTTTTTTAAAATAAAATAATTACTGAATAATTTTAAAGATAAAATAACAAATATTTTAAATATTTTTAGATACAATGATTATAAACTTTGACACTCATAATAATCTTTCAATATAATTAAAATCCTACTAAATCCAATGTAATAAAGAGACATCAACTTTGATTAAATTTTGTGGATACAAAGAGACATCAACTTCGATTAAATTTGGTGGACGCACTGAATTTTGCACATTTCTATCATTATCTTTGTAGGTATGTCGTCATTACCTGCACGAGTTGTCCTTACCTACCATTTATTTGACGTTTCATTGTCTTAAAGCTTAGTCTCGCCTATCATTCATTGCATGTATGTCATTTCAAATAGGAAATTTGATCTACAAATTAAACAGTCTCAAAGAAAAGTATGTTGCAATAATGCAATCAGGTTCACCTATGTGATTCTTTTGAGTCAAACTCAATGATTTATATTCAAGCAGTTTTGAAAAAAAAAATATATGTAATAACATTGAAAATGTCTTGGGTTAGGATATTACAACTGTAAATTTCTTGATTGTTATCCAATAGACTTTTATAAAAGTCTCCAGCAAAATCAAAAGACTTGTTTAACTAGTTCACATGACTTCCCAAATTTTTCATTTGTGGGATTTGTCATTACTAGAGACTTTCATCAGCATTTTCTTTGATCTCTTTATTCATTAAATAAATTATTTAGTTAAGAGATTTTTTAATTATTTTAGATAAATTATTTATTATTTTAAAAGTGTTGTTTAGTATAAACATATTGATTTTTTTAGTATAATAGTTTTTAAATAAATAATAATAAAGTTATTTTTCAATAAATAAAATCAATTTTAATTAAAAACCAAAAATTGCTGTAAAAATAAAACTAAACATTTTTTTCAATTATAATTTATTCATCTATAGTAAAATGTTATATTTCATTTTTTTTGTCTTCACACAGATTTTTGAATCAATGGGTACCAAAATGAAATCCACATTCAAAGGTGTCATAAAGGGTTTTATTGATATCTTGCCACATGCAAAGGGTAGTTATCTAAGTGACATTCATGTGGTATTTCAAATACATATCGACCATTATGGAAATGAATTTTTCCATTTCATTGATATATGTGCCCAAGTTTGAATTCCCGAAAGACATCCAACAATTCCCAACCAATTCATTGCATATTATTTAATCTCTAGTTTAAAGTTCATTTATTTTGAATAGAATTGATAGTGACTAAAGAGTTGACCACTAGATATTCTTTAAATATTAAATATAATTTATAGAAAAAATGCATTTGAAAGATGAAATATAATTTTTAAATAATATTAATAAAGTTATATGACGATAAAAGTAAAAGAAAATAGACATAAAAATACTTTCTAATGTATTCTTAATTTTTATAATGTTGAAAGAGGATGGATTTCACCATTATAGAATTTTATTTAAACTCCATGCAAATGCTCAATTGGTCTTGTTAATCTAACATACCTTATCAGTAACTTATTTTGTTTTTAATGCTATCAAATTGTGCTCTGACCAAAAATACAAAATTAATATTTTCTAGATTTACTATTAAATATTACAATAACATAATATATGACAGGAGTCATCTTGATAGCATTAAGGACATCCACTCCTTTACCATCCAATCTCAAATGATTTAAACACAAAGCCTTAATTTGTTTATTCCCCATCCCCATTCCATATCATTGTATCCTCTACATTCACATTGCCCTAGCTTGGTTTACCATGGCTCCTCTTTTGTTGTACTCTTTCATGCTCTACATCTTCTCAATATTTGATCTTTCTCACTCTCTGAATATTTCTCAATAGAAAAAATTTCTTTTGTAATTCAAAGCTACCATTTCCACCAACTCCTCTTCACTGCCAGATTGGAGCCCCCTTTATCCGCTTTGCAATTGGACTATCATCACCTGACATACCTCTTTGCAGTCTATGTATGCCCTCAAGTTATACCATATGAACTTAGATGGCCCCATCTATCATCTATTCGACCCCTCGATCCATCCCAAAACACCCTCACTAGTACAATTCCATCTTATTTGAAACCCAAATTGTGCTTAGCTGATCACAGGTCCAGTCTAATCATTTATAATCAATTTGTACATTAATCAAGAAATCTGGAGATTAGAAGAATAATCTAGAAATTGTTGACTTTCTTCACCTATCTAGAAGCTTCCTTGGTCAGTGGTAAAATCTATTGGAGGGTATGTGTAGGATCATGGTATGCTAAACTAGGCCCTTAAGTGGCAATGAAAATTCAGAAAATCAAGTTTAGGCAAGTTGACATAAAAATTTGAACAAGTTATAAATATTATATAAAAAATATGTAAAAAGAGAATCTATAGAAAGTTGAATTTAGTTTCTAAACTACTAGGCTTTTTTTGACAAACAAGTATTCTATATGTTGAAAATTTCAAATTTCAATGTAGTAGTACAGAAATTTCAGGAAAATAATAAGAAGCAGGTATATGTCTTACCCCCTTAAACACAATGAAATGATAATTTTTTTTTACAAGATTCTATATATAAGTAGTAGACTCATGTCTAGGTGTGACACATATTTTTTTCTAATTTTTTCCAATTAAATAATTAATTTTGATTTTTCTTCTACACATTTTCTAGAATACAAAAACTCTCATGTTTGACCACATTAACTTAGTCTAAACTTTATCAAATTGAAATTTTTTTTAATTTTCTTGTTGTAGGAAAAGCATAGAATGTGACACATGTTTTGGATTTCAAAAATGTTATATGGTTTGAAAATTATAGCTATTTTTCAATAACTCTATCAATCAGGACTAGAAAGATAACAAGTAGGTGTATGTCTGACCACATTAAACAAAATCAAATGATAATATTTTTTTATAAGATTCTAGATAAAAGTAGTAGACCCATGTCCAGATGTGATGTATATTTTTTTTTATTTTTCTTCTAAGTAAATAATTAATTATGTTTTTTGTGCTACAAATTTTACTGAATATAAACATTGTCGTGTCTAGCCACCTTAACGTAGTCTAAACTTCATCAAATTGAAAGAACTGTTTATTATTATATTAGGTGAAGCATACAATGTGATGTATATTTCAGATTTCAAAAATGTTATATCGATTGAAAGTTATAGTTTTTTTTTCAAAGAGTCTATCAATCAGGACTTCTTTTTCACATCGCCACTTTTTGGTATACCATGATCCTACACATACCCTAGAATCTTCTCTTATGAATGTTGCTAGTATAACGAATTTACTTTCTAACATTCCCCCAAAATTAATTATACCAATTTTGATGACCATCCCCCAATAATCCAAATTATAGGATGGGTCCCACCATTAAGCCTTTTGAGGTACCCATTTATAGCACAATTTTTTGTTCCCCTTATCACTATCACTTTGTGAAATTTGTTTCCATTGTCATTATCATTCTAGGTTTTCAACTAGTTCACCCATAACCATTTGGGATTTTCCCTAACTAATACACTATTATATGTACTTTAGGTTTTTCACCCAAATGATTCATTTTCACCTAACATAAAACCTTCAACTCACTTGACATAAACATCATTTAAACAATCTTCTCAAGTTAAGTGGACAGAGACAAAGAAAAATAGGAAAAATAGGCGAGATGCACATCACCAACAAACTTTTTTAATACTAAAAAAATACTTCATAATAGATTTGTAAAAAATTTACATACCAAAATCTTACTCTTCTTTTGTGCTTACTAGGTTGTTTAATAATTCTCATTAGAGAGGTTCCATCTCTCTCTATAGTGCTTGAAATGATCAAGTGGGTCATGTCTATAATTTTGGCTCTCTGCTAATACTAGTGAACTGTTCTTCTCCACAATAGAAGGTGTTGTGGAAGGCATAGATGACTCCAAATACTCCACACCATGAATTATAAAAGCTTCCTCTTCCACTGAAAATGCACTAATATACTAAAACTTTCTACTCAAATCAACAATATTTTGTTGTGCACTAACAGGAAGAAAAACATGATCTACGCCTATAGTTTTTGCAAAGGCTAGATAGTCTAACACATTTATTAGGTTCTGAACTCTTAGTTTAGATTGATTGAAAATATAATCTAATGTATGAGATATGTTGTGATGAAACTTATCTTGTCCCACAAAAAGAAAGACACTTCCACCTATTCCTATGCAAGTGAAAATTACAATGAGGCTAGGTGAAATGGTGTTGGTCTTATTGTGAAGTTTAACCTTCACCCTCCATCCACAAAAAAAGTGATTACAAAGAAACAAAAAAAAAAAACCAGAAGGCAATGAACTACAGAGCCCCCATCACCAACAATGAAACACATTACACTTTACCATATTCTTCTTGTTCTCTCCAGACTCTTGGACCATCTACCATCAGCTCTGATACTATATTGGAAACCTAAATTGGGCTTAGTTGATCACATACCTACTCTATTAATTTGTAATAAATTGGTACATCAATAGAGAAATCTAGAGATTGGAAGAATAATCTACAAATTGTTAACTTTCTTCACCTCTCTGGAAGCCAAATAGCTAACTTTCTTCACCTATCTTGGAAGCTTCCTTGGTCAGTGGTCAAAGCTACTAGAATCTTCTCTTATGAATGTTGGTGGTACAATTAATTTACTTTCCAACACACCTCAACTTGGTTAGCTTCACCATCTACAGGTACTTTGGCTATACCACAATCAATTACAAGGAACTATTAGCCACTCTCTTTAGACTTGTTGTAGTTTGTATCATCTAGCATTCTCCTTTAACCAACTACATGGAAACATTCCTCCTGAACTGAGTTTCCTCCCAAGATTGAAGTTCCCCATCTTGCTTGAAATAAATCTCATAGGTTTCATTCCCCATTCCTTCAAAAAAATTTCCACACTAGTTGAACTAGATTTGGGGGAAAATGATTTCTACGGCCGCATTCCTTCAGAATTGGAAGCTCTATCTCAACTATAGAGCCTGCCCCTTAATATGAATAAGTTATCAGGTCCCATTCCCCCTAAATTTTTTAAGCTCACTCACCTGTAGATTCTTTTCCTTTACACAAATAACTTATCAAGCCCCAGTCCAAGCTCTTTAGGAAATCTATTTTCCTTGACTAGTTTAGCTAAATTTGCACCAAAACTATCTCCAAGGCACTAACCCCCCTGAATTGGGCATGCCCACTCACATGTAGATTATTTTCCTTTTGGAAAATAACTTATTAGGACTCATTCCCAACTCTTTAACAAATCTATCAAAATTGACTGATTTAGTTATGTGCCATAACAAGCTTATTGGAAACATTCCAAAGGAAATTGATATTAAGCTCTGCAATTTCCAATTACTCAATTTATGGGGAAAGCAACTTAGTGAAAAAATACCTAATTCCATTGGAAATTGTTCCAATCTCACATAACTAGTTATATCTGACAACCAACTCAGTGGAATGGTGCCAATGGAGCTAGGTAAGTTGAACCTTCTTAACCAAATTTATCTACACCAATCATCTTCTTAGTGATTGCAATAACACATTGGCTTTTATAATTTCTCTAACAAATTGATCCCACTTGCAAGAAATACAAGTGTCGAATAATCATCTCACTAGTATGTTTTCCCCCATCGATAAGAATATTTTTTCCAATCTCAATCTCTTGGAATTATTAGACAACATGATAAACAAAAGCATACCACAACAGATTGCCAATCTAAACAAGAGCTGCACCACATAATATTTCCTTCCAAATGCTGGCAATGTCGATATGAATTGATGTTGGTTGTCAAGAACAATGTTATAGTGCAACTCTTATCGTTTAGCAAAATTATTTTATTGAAATATATCTATTATCCATTACCTTCATAGTAAATCTCTTGTGTGAGGATTATTACTAAACTAAATAGGTAAAAAAAAGACTACCTTTCCTTGGGAAAGGTCTCCAAAATATTTGAAAGAGGCATAGTTTCAGTAATAAGCTAAAACCATCTTGAAAAAACTGCTAGATTCAGATTTTCCAAGTAAATTACCTTTTAATGCAAGTGTGCTAAACATTGCTAGGAAAATGTTCCTTGAATGGCTAACAAGTAAAGAGGGCTTACTAAAGGCTCATTAGGCTCATAAAGACCAAATGGGATTTCTCCACTACAATAGCCTCCTTTGGACTTCCTAGCATTCTCCACGCCCTAAAATGAGATTGGAAATAGTAGTAGGGCAGCTAGTATATTTAGATTTTGTTCCTCAGAAGAAAAGAAAATGATGTATGAAACAAGGAAAAATTAATTTACACATAAATTTAAATACACATTAATAATTAAACCCAAGTTCACGGTGAAGCATTGATCTATGTTAAATATAAATTTGCAAAATTATATTCATAGGCTTTAAAGACCTACTAGATTCACAAACTTCAACTACACTGATACTTGTCCCTAATTAATGTCTTGAATCCCTTGGCAATGAGCCCTTTAAATCCCTCATTACATAATTTGAACCAAGAAACAACCCCATGACAATTAAAAATTGAAATTAGTTATTTTTATACAAATTAAGTACTATCATCTTCTCACCCAAATAAAATTATAGGACACAAAATATTATAAGTCAAGAAATGCTCCCACTTTCCAGCAAAACCATTGCATGTCTCCTCTACATGCAACTATCTTCAAATGCCCAAGTTCAATGTCACAATAAGCTATTTCTCTATAAGCTTAAGTGCCTCAATATTTCCTCTCAGATTAATAAACCATAGAATGATATTTTATAGCCACGCGATATTCCTGTTGTTGCTAGCATTGGGCCCCTATATTTTTTTTCTAGTTGCAACTATGCTTCTAAATAACACTACAAATACAAAATCAAGGGTAATTTTTTTATAGATTTAGCATGGATAATATTACATGTACACTTGCATCTACCACGTAGTCCCTACTCCTAAATAGTTGGCCACTACACATACATGTGCACTTGCATCTACCACGTAGTCCCTACTCCTAAATAGTTGGCCACTACACATACATGTGCACTTGCATCTACCACAAGGTCTCTACTCTTAAATAGTTGAGCCATCTGGAGCCTTGAAATTTGGATCCATCTCAACATAAAAGTAGGTAGTATTCACTGCCACTTTTAAAAATCCACCTTCTCTTTCCTTGTGAAAGGGAAAAATCCTTTTGATATTCTATATCCCTCAATAGAGGCCAATAATAAGCCACCAAATTTCTCCATTGGTAATCTTTTAGCATATTTCACCTTCAAATATTTGCATTTTAAATTAACATTTGTTTAACCTAACTATTGATTGGTAGGAAAATATAGTTTTAATCACTCATTAAAGACTACACCTCTGCAATAGTTCTCTTTCACCACAATAGTTATCTTCCATGGAAGTAACTAATAACTTAACCTATTTAGCGTTAAGCAATAATCTTTCTAGTGCTACTATTCCTTCATAAATTATTAGATTACAGAATTTGGAAAGATTTTGGTTGGGTGGGAACAAATTAGAAGGAAGCATTCCAAGTGAGATTGGTCAAATACAACATCTCAGACTACTAAATCTTGGTCACAACTAGCTATCTCAAAAAATACCAGATTCTCTTTGTAACCCTCAACAACTAAGACATCTTTCACTTCAGCACAAAAACTTGTTAGGGGAGATCTCTGTTAGTTTATCACGGTGTCAGAAGTAGGAGCTCATTGACTTATCTTACAATAAATTAGTGGGAAGGATACCTCCTGATGTCATTACAAGCCTTCAAATTTTGGTATTCTACCCCGACATTTCATGGAATTCTTTTCAAAGTCCCTTGCCCATGGAGATCAGTAAAATTATAAAGGCTCAAGCTACTGACAACTTTGGAATTCAACTTTCTGGGGTGATTCAAATTTCTCTTGGAGACTACACAAAATTAGATCATCTCAACCTATCCCACAATGCCTTTCAAGGTCCAATTCCAAACTCAGTCTCCGAATTACAAAATCTCATATAAATTGATCTTTCTAGCAATTATTTATCAGGTCCAATACCAATGTCCCATGCAAGACTAAAAGTACTTGAATATATGAATGTTTCTTTCAATAATTTTTTAGGGGAGATTCTAGAAGGAGGTTTTTTTCTAAATAGAAGTGTTACATAGCATTTTTTATGGGAAACCCTAGCTTCTTCATCCTAGAAAATTATTCATTACCTCCATATCCAAAGATGACTGAAGAAAAGTATTCATTACCTAAAATAGTAGTCTTATCATTTTTTGGAACCCTTGCATTTATATTGTCCTCCTAATTAATCTTAGGAAATCTATGGTGATGTAAATTTTCAGGAAAACTATTCCATCCCTAAAAACTCATATACACATAATGACGAGAATCTCATAGGAACTTCTCTAGGTTCCTAAAATATAATCCATAGTCTAGATACAACATGCTCATGGATATGTCCTCCTTTGGATCTGTTCCATCAAATGGGAAATATAAGTCCTTATTTATGAATCAATTGCATAATTACGCTCCAAGAGCACCAATAACCATAATAAAATTCCACCAATAAAATGCTAAATCAAAAGAACCACAATCATTATTAGTTCAACTAGTAATAGATCCCAACCATAAAATATCCAAGAACGTGATCAACCCTCCTATGTCCTCAATTACATAGTTGGGCTTCAACCAACATTTACATAAATCTTCTATATGCAAACATCAAATTGACATATGAAATCAATAACCATAAAAATATCAAATAAATTCAAATATACAATCAAGATCATAAACTAGAATAATCCATAAGGCCTTAGGTACCAAATGAAAACCACCCCAAAACTAATGAATTGTTGCGAGAAGATGTTCAACATGAAATGATGAAACAATCCAAACTAACTTGTTTAATTAATTACAAAAAAAAGGTTATTTCATGATTATGTAAAACAAGTCTTACAGGGTTCCTAAAACTGACTACAACTTAAAATAAATCATTAAAAGTTCAAGTCTTAAGATAATAGAAACAAAGATGAAATAGGCCATAGGCAGGCTAAGATAAAGTCCACCATACAGACAAAATAGTCAAAACAAGGCAAAATAGAGAGAAGAAAAAAGGACCAAGAGGAAAGGTCAGGAAAGGTTCCTGAGCATTACAACAACATTGGTGTCAAGAAGATCTGTATTCTCTACTACCTCCTTGATCTTTTGGATGTCATTAGAGTTTTCTTAATCCTTGTTCTTCTTGGACCTGGCCCATGTTCTCTTACCTAGACCTTCGTTGGGCTTCTCCTTTTTTTCCTCTTTAATTATCTGCACTTCCTTACCATCCAACTTTTTTCCATTTTGTCAATGAGAAACTTGATGTTCTCATTTGAGGCCTTCAAGATGTTGAATTTATTCTCTACAATACCTTTGAGGGTTTCCTCGAGGCTCTTCATCTTTTCCTCCATCTGGTTAACCCTTGAGTCTAGGTGATGAAAATCCTTTGTGGCATTGTGATCCTTGTTGCTTTCAATTCCTTGAATTTTTTCCTTGAGGTCTCCCACTTCTTGAAAAATCCAGTTAAATGACCTAAACTTATCCAACATACTATTCTTAGCATTATTGAGAAGGTTTAGCTCCATTTCTCTAGCCGTGTCACTGAGGACAACCAAGGCCGGGTCTATCCAATCCTCTTTCTAGATTCCACCATCCTCATCCTCAAGAATTTTAGGATTCACAGCTTCCCTTATAATCCCCATCCGCATAGTGTTCATATTGAAGTTATGCAAAACTTATTTCCCCTTGCCACAGTTTTTGCTGTGATATTCCCCTCTAGACTGTTTCTTATCTTTTAAATAGTCACGTGGGTTTGGGGAATAGGTTGAGGGGTTGTCTTGGTCATCATCAGGCACCTCAATTTTTGGGTCCTGAATATTTTCATGAGCTCTAGAAGGGAAAGGAGGAGTGTTACCTTCATAGATAGCTAGATCCACTAATAGTTAGCCTGAGCATTCCCCCTTTCAATTAGTATTTTTCCCCATGGCTTGTTTCATTTTCTTCTTGGCCTCACCTCTAGATTTATCCTCCTCTTCATCAGTATTCATATCTTCCACATTTTCATTGTACTCCTCTTCTGAGGAGATCTCCATTCTTGCCTATTTTTTGTAGGGTTTTTCTTTTTTTACCAAACTCTCAGTTCTCTTCTTAGAGGAAGAGCCATGTTTCTAATTTTTTACCTCTTATTCCTCATGGTCCTATGATTGTAATCCCACACTGTCTTCTAGGTCAGAGGGGACATAGTCCAAATGAGAGACATCTTCTCTTTCCTTGTTATCCAGAACTCCCTTTCCCAGGGTTTTGAATTTGAAATATTCATAAATTAAAAGTAACAATCCCTTATGTAAAGCAAGGTTAGCTATATTATTGTCCCTAAAGCCATTTATATTATCATTTATGGAAGAATAAAAGTAGAATAGGATGGAAACCTTCATACCATGTCTGAGATGATTCAACATCATGAAGTGGAAGGCCCTGATCCTATCAAACCTTGTGTCCAGTGTCACATAAGAGATCAAAGATTTGAGAAAAAATTTCCATAATATTTTTATTCCTTCAGGCTAGTAGTACATTCCCACTTTAATAATAACTTTCTTTTCATCCTCATCTCTCACAAAATCATTGATGGTTGTGTCAGATATTTTGTGGTCCCTATAGAATTTTGTTCCCACAATGGGGATACCAGTGACTTTTGAGATGACCTCCTCAGTAACTGTGAAATTATTTCCTTATATCTCCGCACACCCTTCATTCCAACTTTTCATGAACATCTTAGTGACCATCAACTTACTTCCATGTAGCCTTTCTATGAAGGTTGTGATATCCCCTTTTTGCAGAGCATTCTAGACCTTAGTGCATCTCCTCCATTTACCACTTTTATTCATGGGCTCCCTTCTATGTCTTTCCCCTCCCATCACATAAGGATGGATTTAAACAAAACTTTGGTTTGATAGATAGTTGTTGTCCTAATTTTTTCTCACAATGGTCGTGTTGAACTTTGTCCTATTTTACCTTTGAAAATAGATATTAATCTTGGGAATGAACACCCAGAAAGCATGCAAGAGGGACACGTAGTTATTATCCTTCATGTCAATCTAGTACTTACATTTTATGGACTGGAACATCCAATAAACCACATTATAATTCATTATTATCATTAATGATTCCCTCCTTTCCTTGGTATCTATCCCTCTCAACTAAATCCTTCACCTCACAAGGGAAATCTCCATCATGATGCCATCTTATCATTGCATCCTTTTTGATAGCCAAGTTGGCCAACCAATCAGCAACTTGGTTTGCTTTATGATACACGTGGGATATGTGAACCATTTCAAAATAATTCAAAACAGAACATGTTTCTTCTATCATGTTAGATATAGTCCATGAAGGCAAGTGGTTTAAATTTAAATAGTTTATGATGTTCTTGTAGTCTCCTTTGAGCCAAATCTTTTTGACCCCTATGTCATAGGCTAGTTTAGTAACTTGGAGGGCTACACTTACTTCTACAAAGTGGTTTTTCTGAGATCTAAGAGGGAAGGTGATAGTAGAAATCCAAGAACCATAGCAATTTTTTATCACACCTCCACTACCCACCTTGCCAAGATTTCCTTTGGCTACACCATCGAAGCTGGCCTTAGACCAACCTTTTGGGGGACAGATCCAGGTGTAATTATATCTTTTCTCAATGCTCCTCTTAGAGGCAGTAGTCTGGTGCTTTCCTTTAAAAGGATTAGAGCCACCACAGTAAAAAAAATAAAAAAAATTCTTTTAGAGAAAAGTGGATCTTTTCAATGATAATTTTGGGAGGAGTAGAACTATCTTGGAAGATACAATTATTGTGTTCTTTCCAAAATCCCCAACATAAATGTGGGAGAATCCACAAGCATAAATAGCGAGGATCATTATTTTTAGAGGAGAAAGCCCATTGGGTAAAAAGGTCTTGAAAAAATAGAGGAAAGCACCAGGATAGATCCAGAGTAGAAAGGAGAAATTGCCAAAATTTTCTAACATAGGAGTAGTGAATAAACATATGGTTCACAGATTTAGCTTTGCATCTATAGAGCACACACCTATTGGGGATCTGGAAACCTCTCTTTATAAGATTATCAACCATAAGAATGTGATTCTGAAGCAAAAGAGAGAAGAAGACATTAATTTTGGGGGTAAGGCTAGGGAACCTTCCAAAATAAGCACATCCTAAGAAGGAGACAAAGAGACCGCATTAAGGGAAATCATAAGAGGAATCAAGTCCCAAGACACATGGGAAAGGTCCACCTAGGCATTGTTCACTTTGTAGTTACAGACTTGGGAACTATATATGTGGATGCACTCCTCCATCCAGATATTGAAAGGCTCACAGTCCCTCAAAGGTCCCAACTGAAGCCAGTTATCATTCTAGAAGTTGATAGAGTGGCCATTCCCTATTTTCCATTTTGATTTTGATTTAGCAATATCCTTTGCATTGAGGAAACCATTCCAAATGTAAGATCCTTTCAGCATATCATTATCTCCAAAGAAATGATTAATTGAGTTGTTAGTAAGATACTTATCTTCAAAGGTGTCATGCCATTCCTGAGTGCTATTGAAGATGCACCATATTTTTTTATCTTGGAGAGCTTTGTTGAAAGGTCTAATCCTCCTTATCCCTAGTCTGCCAACACATTTAGGGTGACAAACTTTGTCCTAGGCTATAAGAGGGAGTCTCTTGTGTTCTTTTGTCTCAGACCAGAGAAATCTTCTTTGAATTCTTTCCATGGCCTCTGCAGCTTTAGTCGACATTGAAAAGAGGCTTAACGCATAGGTTGGAAGGTTTTGTAGAGTAGATTTAACCAATTGGATTTTTCCTACTTGACTTAGAGTAACCCCTTTCCAACCAGCCAGCTTCCTATTGAATCTATCAATTAATTTGTTCCAAAATGCTTTTAGTGGTTTAACACCTAAAGGCAGGCCTAGGTAATTGGCTAGGAGAGAACCAATGCTACAACTTAGGATATCCATAATTCTCCTCTATCTTAGCTTAGGAGTGTTAATAAAGAAGATAGAGCTTTTATTCCAGTTTATGCATTGGCTAGTAGCTCTAGTATAGGAGTTGAGCAAATGCTTTACCACTTTGGCTTCACCCACCGAGGCCTCACCTCCTAAAATGGTGTCATCAAAAAGCTATTGGTGGGAGAAAACATAGGTCCTAGACAATGATTTTATACCTTTCAAAGACCTTGAGCCCCTAGAGATAGATATGAGCCTCTTGAGGTATTCAACAAGATTGGTAAAGAGAATATGGGAAAGAGGATCCCCTTGTCTCAAACCCCTGGTGGGTTTGAAAAAGGCCAATGGGGAGCCATTGACCAAAACTACCAAAGAGGGGGTTGAGATGATTTGATGTATAATCTTATAGGTATTTGAATTGAAGCCAAAGGCACCCAGAACCTTGGGCAGGAACTTCCAATCAACTAGGTCATAAGCCTTCGACAAGTCAAGCTTAAGATGGAAGCCTTCCCTTTTACCAGCTTCTAACGAGTGAATCACTTCATGCACTGCCATTATGGAATCTAGAATTTGTCTTCTAGGCACAAAACTAGATTGCTAAGGAGAGATAATAGAGGAGAGCACTTTAAGAATTATGGAGGTGATGAATTTTGAGATAATCTTGAAGGAGTTGCACAAACTTATGGGTCTAAAAAGAGCCATCGAGTCTGCCCCTGTGGTCTTAGGAATAAGCACCAAAAAGATAGCATTAAGTTCTTTGAGGAGGTTCTTGGAACCAAAAAATTCCCACACCAGTTTGACCACACCAAATTTCACCACATCCTAGTAAATATGAAAGAAAAACATCGGGAAGCTGTCAAGACTAGAGGATTTATCACCTAGAAGAGAATCCAGGGCTTTCTTGATTTCAGCCAAGTCCAGGATGGAACATAAGACTTTGTTTTGGTCTTCAGAGATGATTTTAGGAATATTGTTAGGAAGCATATCCTGATTCCCCTTCGACATCTCTTGAACTTTGGATAGGAGAGAAGAGAAGAAAGCAATAGCTTCCTTCACAATGTCCTTTTCCCCCTGCAAAATTTGGTCTCCCTTCTTAATACTACTAATTTTGTTGGCTACTCTGTGTCTCATAGTAGAAAGATGGAAGAAATGAGTGTTTTAGTCTCCTTCCCTTAACCAGATGGACCTTGATCTCTACTTCTAGATGGTCTCCTCCTTCCTTATTATATTATGATACTCTGACAATGAGGTTTAGGTCCATGATAGCCTTGTCTTTAGAAGAGAAGATATTGCCAAATTCTTCCTTATTCCACTATTTAATATTCAATTTAATGTTTCTAATCTTTTTAGCCACCCTGAACATGGCAGTTCCCTTTACATCTATATTCCACCAATCTTTTTTTTTTTTTTTTTTTCAGGTTAGGATGAGAGATTTGCATTTTTTTGAATCTGAATGGAAAGCTCCTTTTCTTAGCAATCCGCTTGAGAGATGAAGATATGGGAGAGTGATCTAAGCCAATTCTAACCAAGGTCAAAAGGTTATGATTATAATGATTCACCCAGTCAATAGTGATCAAAGAATGGTCTGGCTGGACTTGAATGCACTCCCTACCAATTCTCTTGTTGGACCAGGTGAATTCAGTACCTTGGAGTTCCAAGTCTAAGAGGGCTTGGTCATTAATGAAATCCACTAGATCTTTCCTACTTTCTAAATCTGGGGATATACCTCCCTATTTTTCCCCTTTTTTGAGGGGAGTATTAAAATCCCCCATGATTATCCCCTTAGCTAGACATAATGGTTTTGATTTTATCCCAGTAAAACCTTCTACCTTTTTCAGGATTAGGAGCATATATATTCAAAATATACAAACTTTCATTGTCTTTTATCTTAGTAAAATTCATAAGGAGTAGATTACCTTCTTCATGAAATACATCAGCCTTGAGGTGAAAGGAATTTCACAAAGTCATCAGGCCTCCAGAAGCTCCTTCGAAACTAGAAGCTTTTATTTCCATGGATTTGCAAAATTTGATACTCTCTAGCTTGTCCTTCTTTATCTTGGTTTCCTGGATTAACAAAATATTAGGTCTGTGATCCCTCATCATATTTCTGATAATGTCCTACTTATGTGAGCTATTTAGCCCATGAATATTTCAAGATATGAATTTAATTTCTTTTTGGAAGTGCAAACTTCCTAGATGGTCTTTTGGGTCCCATCTGCTATGTTCTTGCATGTTTCTTCTTTCTTGACCTAGCTTGCTTTCTTTCTCCCTGGAGTTTTTGACTTGGCCCCTACATCAGCTTTATTTCTACTTTTGGTTTCTACCAGGGAGACTAAAGAAGGATCTCCAATATTAGATTTCTTCTTTCTGTAGACCAAAGTCCACTCTCCCTCCTTTACTTCTTTGTATCTTGCAACGAGCTCTTCCATTTTAGTGAGCTGCAATGGGGAAGTTGATTTCATCAGTTCTTCCATTTTTTAAACCTACCCAGAGGCCACTTTCTTAGAACAAGGGTTGAATTCTTGAGAGGGGACTCCTCTATGCATATTTTTCTTCAGACTAGAGAACCCTTCCTCCAATGAAGGTTTGAGGGAGTTTGGGACAAAGAATATGTGGTCCATTGCAGGAAAAGAATCCACTCCTTCAGCCAATTCATCTCCCTTAACTATGATCTCTTTGACACCTCTTGTAGGATATTAACTTCCAAGATTTTTTCAATACCATCAAGGGGAAGAAACTCCCCCCTATCCTCTATACTTTCTTTCTGAGGATGGAAGATCTCCCCATCATCTTTGTTTATATTATCTGCATTGTCTTCTTGGTTTTTATTAGTTTATGGGTTCACCTCTACTGAATCCTTTTTCTTCCACACTCTTTGGGCATTGGCCTCAATAACCCCCCTTGGGCTTCTTTTTTTCTCCCTTGTTGGATCTTCCAATTCCCAATCCAAGGTTTTTAAAGATTTTTTTAGGGCATTCCATGCTTTCCTTTCTTTCTCCAAATTCTAGAACTGTTAGGAATAATAGTCCACAATACAACTAAGAGGGGGGGTGAATCAATTGTATGATAGATTATTAAAATTTAAACTTTAAGCACCACAATATCAGATCCAATGAATACAATGAATGCCAACACAATAGCACAATATTTTGGTCTCGGGGAAACCCTGTCAAAGATTAAAACTCTAGTGGGAATTAGCACCCACAAATGATGTACTAAGAGTATAGTTATCCTTGTTAGAAGATATAGCCATGTTAGGAGATTATTGAAACATTACAATACATAGTCCTTGTTAAAGGACAAACCCTATTAGGAGTCAAGAACAAAAGGGAGAGCTCACTCCCCAAGGCTCACTGCCCAAAGAAGGTTATATTGTTAGAAAGTAAAGTCCACCAAGATAGTGTAGATCTCTATAGTTTTTGTTGACCATTAGTGTTTCACACTTAGTCATTTACCTAGGCAATGATGGTCGGTCATCACTGCGACCGAGTCATTTTGTAAGGTCGAGTTTTATATTGTATACTTACCAAGCAATAGTACTGCCGAGTAAATTCATGGTCATTATGTTTGTAATATGTTGAGAGTATAGTTATTGCCGAGCTACATATATCAATTATTACTGAGTGATAGAGAAGCTCAACAGATGCTGAGTATAGTTAATGTCGAGTGCTAGGAATAACCTTTGCTGAGTTAGCCAGAATTGTCATACAAGTTTGGAATGGCACAATGATTGAGGTAAACCATTTTTGGTGATGATAATGTTTTTTACTTTGTCTATTGAGGTAATTACGCATCCATATTGTTATCATTGATCCCTATGTAAAACCTAGAGCCAATCAGAAAATTGTATAGTTAAGGCGGCAATAGAAATAAATCTGATCCATAGATCTTGAAACGATAAAATATTTTTGTTGTTATATAAGGGAAAGATCTAGATCAGAGATAAGTGTGTGAATCAGAGAGATAAGATTGAATTAGTATGAGAAAATGATCAGAGAATTATATTCAGAATAATGAAGTATTCAGACAAAGTTCAGTGACCAAGCTAAGCAGTGAAAGGATAGAATCAAGAAAAGATTAGATAGAAGAGATCAAAACACAAAGTAAAGAGGAGATCTATAATCTACATACTAGTGAAAACCAAAAGATCAGTAACTAAGACATTTTGACCACTGTATTAGGGTAAATCTCTTAATCGAGTAGTCTTAGCAGACTTTTGTAAATCTCTTTACTGAGTGCTTACTTTATTGTAAGTTTATAAATCCTTTAACAAGGTAGACTATACAAGTCTTTTAGCTTTTAACCGAGCAGACCTTTCACAAGGTAGATCATGATTTCATCACACTTTGTAAGCCTTAATAGGAAAAACTTATTACTGTAGTAGTGAAGATTTATGGGTGTCATCCCTGCCCCAGTTTTACCTTTCAAGGGTTTTTGGGTTACCAAAATTTTGGTGTTATGAGTAATTTCATGTATGTTGCTTTATATGTTTTGTTGCTTACTATGATCAAGTTTTGTTTATGTTATGCATAAAATTTTTATTAGATCACATAAAAGAAATTAGGTAATATCTGATTCACCCTCCCCCTCTCAATATTACTTTCCCACTTATATTTCCAATAATTGGTATCAGAGTAGCAAGGTTTCTCTTAAGGAAGTCTAACCACTTGAGGAAAAAGATCTTAAAATGGAAGCTTATAAGCTCGGGAAGATCATAGAAAATCAAAAGATTGAAGTATAGCTGGCATTGCAGCAACTGGAAGCAGCCAGAGGATAATTGAAGAAATCTTTGAACAAGAGAAGAGAGATTGCAATCCAACAGAATGAGCCACAGTACAAAGAGGAAGACATCTCTAGACTATTTGACAATGGTAACTCTGCTGAGAGTGATAAAGCTATAAAAGAACTACTGGAGAAAAATACCATACTAAATGATGACATCAGAACTCTAAGGAGAGAACAAGAAATTCAATCTGTCAAACTTTGTGAATTAGTGGAACAGAAAAGGAAAGATGAAGATGATAAGACAATGGTTGAGGAAGACAAAAGACAAATTGCAATCAGACTAGATGAAAGAACAAGTGACATGCAAAGATTGACTAATAATCAACTAGGCATGGTAAATCAGCTACTGATGGTTAATCAGGAATTGGGTAGAAAAGATATGGAAATCAATCAACTAAGATCTGAGAATGATTAGTTGAAACATGATTTGAGAATTGAAAAAGAGATCAATGAAAGGATGAACAAACCCAATGAAGCTACAAAATATTTTGAAGAGTTTTTAAGATCACCTAGAAGATCCGGTGATAGATCAGGACTTGGACTGAATGAACATTCATCTACTGAAGAAGGAGAATCATCAATGAATGGAGAACAGAAGATGGCTAAACCAAAGAACACCAAGCCCACATGTCATCACTGTGGTAAGCTAGGACATACAACCAACATATGTAGAAGCAAACATGGTAAGTTTGATTCTAAGCCTAAGTTTAATGGACATTGTTTTAACTACAAGAAGCATGGACATCAAGCACATGAATGTAGATTCAAAGCTGGTAATTCATCCACATCACCCAAGTTTCAAGGAATTTGTTTCAATTATCAAATATATGGGCATAAAGCATTTGAATGCAGATCAAGACCAAGGTGGTCATCAAATGAGAAAAGAAAGCCAGTCACAAAGCACAACTATTACAATTGGGATTACAACACTTGGTATAATTGCCATTATTGTGGCAAGTATGGACACATCAGAGAAAATTGCATGAAGACTCACTTTAGAGGTAAATCTAAAAGCTGGATGAATGGAAGCATGGTCTATTATAAATGTAACAAGGTTAGTCATTTAAAGAAAGATTGTAGATCACCTATGCTGAGCAATGAAAATTAGAATGGAGGTATTCATGAGAAACTGAAGAGTTAGATGGAAAAGACATGGAGGAAGAAAGAACAAGAAAACTCAAGTGAAGCTAGCACATCGACAATCACCCAATCCAATGGATCAGGTGATCACACTTCTTCTAATTAAGCTTGAAAGGTATGTTTGGAACTAAATCTTACAAAGGCTTACCTTTCATCAGTTCCTAACATAGAACCGAGAAAAAGTCCACATCAGGATAGATAAAGATGCACTAGGACATATGTGAGTAAAATAGAAAATTTCACTTTTGATGTCGAGCATCAGTGTCAATGACCGAGCTATCAATGTATGTTGAGCACCTGTTATGGCCAAAATGCTATGTATGCCAAGCTATATCACAATAGTTATATCAACTGAGATTGTGAGTTGGCTGAGATAGTTGTAATCTACCTAAATCTGTATGGAGCATTTATGAGGCCCTAATCATATTTTTTTAGATTCTATAAAGTGGAAAGTTGCTATTAATTTCATTTCACCAGGATATTCAAGATTTTAGAGAGTGATTTAGAGTTTGAGCAACCAGATTAAGAAAAGAGATTCTGAATTCTCTTAGCGTGCCATTGACAAAATTCATCTACAAGGTTATTGACAAAAAGGTACTTTACAAAGAAAATATTTTCTTTCCAAAAATTTTAGTTTAAAATGGCATCATCTTCATCTACACCAGTTAAGAAACAAGGGATGGAAGTTTTCAATGTGTAACTTGTAAGGAACAAAGTTTGCAAACCGAAGGTATTCAAGACAATGTCAGAAAGTGCTGTCAGATGAGATTTGAATGGAGCCCTATCTTCTATTCTAGAGAATGTGTTATTGATGAATGACATTAGGTCTTGCTATATGTGCAAAATTTGAGAAATTGGTGATTATGAGATCAGGGAAGCATATGACAAATTATGTGTCAACGGAGTGCTGAAGCCGAAACATAAGGTTGTTGTCGATCAAGGGCTAGTGCATGCCCTAAATTTCCCATAAAATTTCAAAGTAGAATGGATCAAGATCATTTTGGGTCGAGTACACGACATGCAGTTATGGTTGGAAGATAGACTAGTGAAGATCACAAAGGAAATGATACACAAGGACACTGGTTGCCCTACAATTGACGGGAAGAGAATGATGAAATGTGTAGGAAAAGAGGATATTCAAGAAAACACCCAAGTAGTTTGGAACAAATGCGGCATGAAAATTTCCACCGTTACCGATTTGGAAATTGACTTCACTGTTAGAGTCATCTCACACAAGTTTTATCAATCTAGTTTGTTGGACATCATCCCCTGTATGGCAGTGAACCAGGCATGGAAGACATATGACCTTGCCGAGCTCCAGTTGACTCAACTTGCCGAGAATTTGAGCTCCATCTGGATGGCAAAGAACTCTATGTGTAAGTTTAGTTCCCTACTGATCTGTATATTCTTTTATGTTAAGAAGTGTTTTCCTACACATGGTGATGTAACATGGGATAAGAAGAAGCCCATCACAGTTTAAATAAATGATTTTATAAACCAAATTGGTGATGATTTTGAAGGGATTATGGATAATTATTTCATTGAGTTTAAGAAGAAGATGAGGAATAGAACTAGAATCCATGTGTCTTTGATTGAGAAATACAACAAAGATATATGTTTTCTAGTAGACACAGACTTTACCTATGCACAGGCAATCCTACCTAGGGTTTCATGGTTAATGCCATTACCCTATGAAATCAACATAGATGAAGCTACTGCAGCAATCATAGCCCTCTCAGCTGAGGAAATTGATACTAAGGCACCCTACTTTGGAACATTTGAAGAGGCCAAATCCAAGATTTCTTTGGGATTATTGGCTGCCACCACTGAAAGGAAAAGAAAGAAAATAGTGAGAAATCTGGAAGAATATGTTAAAGAATCTAAAGGATGCACCATTAGAGTTGATCCAAGGATTGGGAGAAGATGAATCGAGTGCAACTAGTAGTAGTGAGAAAGAAGAAGAAGAAGAAGAAGAGAAGAAACCAGTAATTGTCGAGTCCCCGCCAAAGAGAAGAGTGTTGAAATGAAAAGTGTCAGTGACACCATCACTAAGGCCTCAGACTAGAAGAGCTACTACTAAGACTCCAAAGAAGACTCCTCCATCTACAAAGAAAAAATTATCTCAACCCAAGGCAGTGCCGACCAAGGTTATGAAGAAGCCAAGAAGGAAACTTGTTCTAACAGAGGATGATGAATAAACAAAGAGTGATGAAGCAATAAAAGGGAAGGTTACACAACAAGGTACACATCAACTCACTATTGATGAGTTATGTCTTAAGCTTACTAAAACAATAGTAGTAGATGAGGTAAAAAGATTCAAGTTTGGAAAAATGAGTATTGGAGATAAAGAAAAAGTTGAGGATGCTATTCTTGAAATGTTATGCATTTTCAATATGTTGCCAATTGAGATTGAAAATAGAATTCCAAAGGAATTATGCAACAGGGTCGCATAGAAATGGGAGTATGCTTTGCAAACAAAGAAGGAAATTAGAGAGAGTACACTAACACAAGTTGAATCCACTCTCACCCCTGCAGACATCAAACAAAAAATTGAGCAATATAGAGGCAAGTTTGATCCTAAAATTAGAGCCTATCACATTCTTCAACACAAGGTTGAAGATGTTGTGCAAGAAAGTTTAAAAATTTGGAAGGTATTGTATGGTTTGTTACCTGCTCCTGATGAAGAAAAGGATGAAGAAAAGGATGAAGGAAAGAATGAAGAAAAAGATGCTACCACTTCAATAGTTGTTGAACCTGACATCAAGCAAAATAAAATGGAGACTGATACTCCTAAGGAAGTGAAATCACATGATACATTTGAGGTTCACATTGTTGACATATAGGAGGAGAGTCCTATTAAGAATTCATTCTTAACTGAGGATGATTTAAAGAACATGAAAGAAAATGACACACCCCTGCCCAGTAGCAACACTGTACTATTTCAAGTCATGGATTATCCCACCATTACGAGCACACAATCTACCAGTGATAATCTTACTCTACCTAGAGTTGCTACTGTTGATCAGTTAGTCGATACCAGTCTTACTGAGGAATTCATTAAATTAGTACCACTCACTCAATCTACCGAGGAAGAAGTCAAAACAACAGTCAATATTCAAAGTCCTCCTAAGGAAGAACACACAATAGAAGAACAAGGAAGAAAACTAGATAAACAAGCTGTTAGCCGTCATGCCGAGGAGAAGGAGAAAGGAGAAGAAAACATAAAAGGAAAATTCATTGAAGAACAAGAACCAAAGGAACAAGAGGCAATAAAAGCTCTTGTTAAGATGTCGAGTGGAAGCACCCCACCAAGAGGACAATAGGAGAAAAATGAAGTAACAATTTATGATGTAATTTTTATTCCTAAATGGGATACAGATAATCTTTCCTATGAGCAACTGCAGATCATGAAAGATTTGTTGACAAGAAAGAGCAGGCAAGCAGAACTTCGAAGAGAGCATCAGAAAAAATAGGTTCTTCATGAAATTAAAGATATATTTAATGAAGTATATGACTTATCAAATGTAAATAGTTCTGTTCCTATATTGGAACAACTTGTACACATTGTTTAGAAAGTAAATAATGAAGTTAGCTATGCAAGTGATAAGTTATTTGAATGGTCAGAAAGGAGGTTTGAGACCAAAATGCTAAACAAGATATCTACTGAGATAGTAGTAAAATAGGTTGAGCTGTCCAAATTGGTAAAGGAGACCGAGGGATTAGTTGTGAATGGATAGTCTCTATTGGCCAAGATATGTAATGTTGAACTATTCACAAAAGAAAATCAACAATTGCTTGAGACTCTCAAGTAAGAAATCAAAGCTACAAGTCAGTCCCTAACCTTCGATGCAGACACCAGTGCTACACATTATGTGAAAATCATGCAGACACAAGGTAAGTTAGCCGAGCTGATGGAAAATGATGGCGAGATTAATTCTCGCCTACTCTCTATTCAAACTATGTTAACACCACATCTAGAGGCTATATAGAGAAAATTAGCCAAGGCTAAAACATTGATCCAGAGTGATCCACATCTATCCATAGATGAGAGCCTTATTAGTTTAGTTGTTGATTTAGAAGTGCAGACAAAAGTTTTGAATCTTGCATCAACTACTTGGACCGATGCACTCTACATGATCACAGTGCTGCATAAACCTTTTCTGGAGAAAATTTGTGAACTACCTACTAATGAAGAGATTAGTCATGTCAAAAATAAGGGGGAATCATCATTACATGAGTATAGATAAGGGAAGAACATGGACAGGTAATAAAATTTTGAATATGTATATATATCTTACGGGGAGTATTAGGCTAGTACAAACATATTTCTATGTCATGACAAAGTGTTTTTGCCACTAATGTCAAAGGGGGAGATTGTAGATCTATATAGTTTTTGTTGACCATTAGTGTTTCACACTTAGTCATTTACCTAGGCAATGATGGTTGGTCATCACTACGACCGAGTCATTTTGTAAAGGCTGAGTTTTGTATTGTATACTTACCGAGCAGTAGTACTGCCGAGTAAAGTCATGGTCACTATGTTTGTAATATGTCGAGAGTATAGTTATTGTTGAGCTGCATATATCAATGATTACTGAGTGATAGAGAAGCTCAACAGATGCTGAGTATAGTTAATGCTGAGTGCCAGGAATAACTTTTGTCGAGTTAGCCAGAATTGTCATACAAGTTTGGAATGGCACAATGATCAAGGTAAACTATTTTTGGTGATGATAATGTTTTATACTTTGTCTATTAAGGTAATTACGGAGGTAATTACGCATCCATATTTTTATCATTGATCCCTATGTAAAACCTAGAGCTAATTAGAAAATTGTATAGTTAAGGCGGCAATAAAAATAAATTTCATTTGTAGATCTTGAAATGGTAAAACATTTTTGTTGTTATATAAGGGAAAGATCTAGATTAGAGATAAGTGTGTGAATAAGAGAGATAAGATTGAATTAGTATGAGAAAATGATTAGAGAAGTATATTTAGAATAACTAATTATTTAGACAGAGTTCAGTGACCGAGCTAAGCAGTGAAAGGACAGAATCAAGAAAAAATCAAATAGAAGAGATCAAAACACAAAGTAAAGAGGAGATCTATAATCTACATACTAGTGCAAACTGAAAGATCAGGTAGTGAGACATTTTGACCAGTGTATTAGGGTAAATCTCTTAACCGAGTATTCTTAGTAGACTTTTGTAAATCTCTTTACCGAGTGCTTACTTTATTGTAAGTTTATAAATCCTTTAACAAGGTAGACTATACAAGTCTTTTAGCTTTTAACCAAGCAGACCTTTCACAAGGTAGATCATGATTTGATCACATTTTGTAAGCCTTAACAGACAAAACATATTACTGCAATAGTCAAGATTTGTGGGTGTCATCCCCACCCCAGTTTTACCTTTCAAGGGTTTTTGGGTTACCAAAATTTTGGTGTTATGAGTAATTTCATGTATGCTGCTTTATATGTTTTGTTGCTTACTGTGATCAAGTTTTGTTTATGTTATGCATAAAATTTTTATCAGATCAAAGAAAAGAAAGTAGGTAATATCTGATTCACCCCCCCTCTCAGTATTACTTTCCCACTTATATTTCCAACAGATAGCTAATGGGGGGGGGGTGAATCAGTTATCTAATAGTTATAACCTTTATCAACTTCAACAACATTTAACCATATAATTAATGTAATTAACAACCATAGAAAGATATTCATACACAATGACACAAGATATGTTGACTAGGGAGCCTCTTGATCAAAGAGTAAACCCTAGTGGGAATGATGCCCACAAAAGATGCACTAATATGAATATTCCTTGTGAAAGGATGGACTCTGTTAGGAGTCTTATGAAATACATTCAGTACATATGAGTCCTTGTTAGGAGACATTGAATCCTTGCTAAAAGATCCTAACTCTGTTAGGGGTTATGGAAGACAGAAGGACCCACTACCCAAATAGCTTCAATGGAAAGATCAATGAACAAATTGTCCAACTGATCTCTAGTTTATCAATAGAATAATATCAAACTATTACTAATCTCAACAATATGTTACCTCTTCTCTGACTATGCCAAACCGCACTCACTGCTACACCAGATCTCAATTTCATATCTATGTACCTCACATGTCCTCTTTCACAAGTTCTCTTTCACAACTTCATTCACTTCATCATTACATTCATATCCATATTACAACAATGAAAAACATTTCTTCCTTTATACCACACTTAGGTAATTATAAATGAGTCGGCATCCAATTACAAAATAAAATTTTCCACACATTACATAAAAAATACACAAAATTGTTGGCTTCCAATTAGAATAACTCTTCACTCATGTGACCTCAAAGTTTTCATTTTCATCCACATCACTATCATCATGTCTTAAACTTCTCTCTAACTACACAAAACTAGATTCCATCCTGATTAGGAAATATCATCCGATTTCCACAAACCACTACTCAGGAACATTGCCTGAATACTGCTTCCACCAAAATTCTCATAACTTCCATGAATAAATGAATTACTATTTGCACTCTTAACCATGAACATATAACATAAAAAAGAGTAAATCCTCAACATCACATAGCTTTATCTTTAATATCCCATGTGCACTAATCCAAACACTGTCTGCTCCTCTACAAATCTTAGTAGATCACTATGTTGACATCAATGACAATCTCAGTCATGAATGCAACAACAACTGCTACAAAATGGCTGCCAATACTCCCATAGGATATATTCATCATTAATTCCTAACAATCTCCTCCATTGGCATTATGGCAACATAGATGAAAAACATCCATTGTTCCATAAATCCAACACTGCTACTCTGAAAAATACTTCAAGTCCTCTTCATCAATCGAATCTTGCTTCATTTTCATATTCAGTTCTCTCCAACAGAATGGTACAAAAGGTTTTTCATGTACACTTCTCCCCCATTGACATCAATGACAAAAATTTCATCATTATGTCAACAATAATTCCAATGTCAAAAGACACTGTTCAGAAAATACATTCACTAGACTCCTCATGACTCAGTTCATATACACATACTCCCCCATAGAGGAAGTACCAACATCTAGTCTAGAAGAAAGATAAGGCTCATATACCACTAAATGGATGCAACAATTTTCATCACTTCTCAAAGATAGGCTAAGGCATAACCCCAAGCATACCTCTCAGATACTCAAATATATCCTTAGGAAAAGGTTTTGTAAATATGTCTACTATCTACTCCTTTGTGCTTACGTATTCAAGTCTCACTTCTTTCTCAGAAAATTTCTCTCTTACTACATGATACTTAATCTTTATATGCTTAGTCTTAGAATGTAATATAGGGTTCTTAAACATACTAAATCTACTGGTGTTATCACAATGTCTAACAATAGGTTCAACAAATTTTATTCCAATATCGTTCAACATTTTCTTCATCCAAATTATCTGGTTACAATTGTTTGTTGCTACCACATATTCTTCTTTTGTTGTGCTCTGTGAAATATAATTCTACTTCTTGCTTAGCCAAGAAACCAATCTTCCTCCAAGGAAAAATTCTCCACCACTGGTGGTCTTTTTATCATCAACACCACCTCCCCAATCAACATCTGTATATGCACATAGGGTAAAATCATCAGATTTTTCATACCACAATCCATGCTCAATTGTGCCTCTTAAATATCTCAATATTCTCTTTACTGCTGCATAATGTGATTCTCTAGGTTCAACTTGAAATCTTGTTACAATTCCAACTAAATGTGTTATGTCTGGTCTTGTATGTGTCAAGTACTGCAATTCTCCAATCATAGATATGTACTTCTTATGTTCAACTGCAGGAGTCTCATCTGTGCTAGATAACTTATGTCTAGTTACCATAGGTGTTCCAACTGGTTTACAGTTCTCCATTCCAAATCTTTTTAACAAATCATTCAAGTACTTTGTCTGACTAACAAAGATCCCATCACTATTCTGTGTTATCTGTAATCCCAAAAAGTATTTCATTTCACCAATCATACTCATTTCAAATTCAATCTTCATTTCATCAGCAAATTTATCAATGGCTTCATCTTCTCCAAAAATAATGTCATCAACAAAGATAACTACAACCAACAAACCATTTTGCTCAGGTTTCCTAGGGGCTGAAAACTATTTCTTAATACCATTCACTTCACAAAAGGTGTTAAACTCTCTAGAAGTAAATTCACTACCTCTATCAGATCTCAAACATTTAATCTTCATTCCAGATTCATTCTCAACTTTATTCTTTATGATCTTAAACTTATCAAATGCTTTAGACTTTTCTTTAAGAAATGCAATACACATCATTCTTGTAAAATCATCAACAAGAATCATAAAATACCTTTCTCCATAGAAACCTCTAGTCCTTGTAGGGCCGCTCAAGTCTGTATGAACAATCTCCAACTTCTCAGACGATGTGAACTTCTTACTGGGAAATGAACTTCTTATGTTTAGCCATCACACATTCCTTGCAAATCATGTTAGTAGGCTTCATAGTTTTAGGCAAATCTCTTATTGCAAGTGTAGTACTCACTTTCACAATGTTATCAAAATTTATATGACAAAATCTTCTGTGCCATAACCAACTTTCATCAATCTTAGTAATCAAACATGTCATCTCGGTAGGATTCAACTAAAATACATTACCTCTTGTTCTAGATCCAGTACCAATCAAATTTCCATCTTTGTCTTTTATCACACAAGTTTTCTCAGTAAACCAAATTTGATATCCCTTATCAACTAACTGTCCAACACTCAAAAGATTGTGTTTCAAACCATCCACAAAGTAAACATCATCAGTATTAGTCTTTCCATCAGGAGTAATAGATCCTATACCTTTAATCAAACAAGGTGCATTGTTTCAAACTATAACAACTCCTCCATCATAATTGTTAAACTTTATCAACTTTCTCATGTCTCCAGTCATATGATGTGAACAACCACTATCTATAATCTAATTAGCTTTCTTTTCAACTTGAGAAACTAGGGATTTTTCTTCCTTAACATTTGTTTCAAGATTTTCTTCTTTAATTGCTACAAATCCTATGTCATCAGTATTCTTAGTATCACTTTCACTTAAGGTTATCTCTATACTAGCTTCAAGTTCTTCATCATTAGCATAATAACATTCCTTAGATCTTCTAGGCTTAAAATTGTTTCTGTACTTTTTAACTCTCTTAGGAAATTTAGATGCAAAATGACCATATTCTTGACATGTCCAACATTTAAAAAATTTATTATCGTCTGGTTCTCTCTTCACAAGCAAGGCAATACCTTCTTCAATCTTCCTATCTTCTTCATTTCTAGATTTTTTGCTGCCAGCATAATCTCCACTCACACTGATGCTTCTTGAAAAAGTAGGGTGAACACTAAGAGCATTAAATGTTGTCTCCATTCTAGGCAAGTCTCCTGATAACCTCAGGTTCATTTCTGCTACTTCCAATCTTCCAAGAAGAGTCTCTCTATTAAAGTTTGAAGTACAAGGTATAACTTGTTCAAACATTTGTGTTGTCTACTTAAATGTAGGAGTCAGTGTCCTCAAAATTTTCCATATCACTTCATTCTCTGTCTTTGTTCCTCCATAAGATTTTATACCTGCAATAATTTCTAACATTCTACCAATATAACTTCTAACAGATTCATCTTCCATCATTCTTATATATTCAAATGCACATATCCAATTATGTAATCTAACTTTCTTTGCATGTTCATCACCTTCAAAAGTAAAGTGTAAAGCTTTCCAAATTTCATGAGATGTTTTCAAACATTTTACCTGACTATACTCATTCTCCGGAAGGGCTGACAAAAGTGCCTCTCTAGAAATTATGTTAAACATGAATAGATCTCTCTCATCATTACTACACATTTCAATATTATCTTCATCAATGATAGTCTTCTCATTCTTAGTAATCAACTAAGAACCTGGTCCTAAACACGATAGATGTGTCTTCATCTTTTCTTTCTAGCTGTCAAAATTCACTCCATCAAACTTAGGGCTTTCTTTCCTAAAGTTTTCCATGGATCTCCTTAAGCTATTAAACTTTTCTTTCAAGGACCTGCTGCTCTAATACCAATTGTTAGAAAGTAAAGTCCACCAAGATAACTGAGAGGGGGGGTGAATCATTTATTTTATAGTTATAACCTTTATCAACTTCAACAACATTTAACAATATAAGTAATGTAATTAAAAACCATAGAAAGATATTCATACACAATAACACAATGACATGAGATATGTTGACTAGGGAACCTCTTGATCAAAGAGTAAACCTCGGTGGGAATGATGTCCACAAAAGATGCACTAATATGAATATTCCTTGTGAAAGGATGGACTCTGGTAGGAGTCTTATGAAATACATTCAGTACATATGAGTCCCTATTAGGAGACTTTCAATCCCTGCTAAAATATTCTAACTCTGTTAGGAGTTATGGAAGACAGAATGAACCACTACCCAAACAGCTTCAATGGCAAGATCACTGAACACACTGTCCAACTGATCTCTATATTATTCAATAGAATAATATCAAACTATTATTGATCTCAACAATATGTTACCTCTTCTCTGACTGTGCCAAACCGCACTCACTGCTACACCAGATCTCAATTTCAGATCTCTGTACCTCGCATGTCCTCTTTCACAACTTCATTCACTTCATCATTACATTCATATCCATATTAAAAAAAGGAAAAACATTCCTTCCTTTATACCACACTCAATTAATTAAAAATGAGTAGGCATCCAATTACAAAATAAAAGTTTCCACATGTTACATAAAAAATACACAAAATTGTTAGCTTCCAATTAGAATAACTCTTCACTTGTGCAAACTCGAAGTTTGTACTATTATCCACATCACTATCAACATGTCTTCAACTTATCTCTAACTACGCAAAACTAGATTCCATCTTGATTAGGAGATAGCATCCAATTTCCACAAACCGCTACTCAAGAACACTCCCTGAATACTGCTTCCACCAAAATGATCATAACTTCCATGAATAAATGAATTATTGTATGTGCTCTTAACCATGAACATATAACATAACAAAGAGTAAATCATCAACATCGCATAGCTTTATCTTCAATATCCAACATGCGCTAATCCAAACACTTTCTACTCCTTTGCAAACCTCAGTAGATCACTGTGTTAACATCAATGACAATCTCAATTATGAATGTAACAACAACTGCTATAGAATGGCTACCAATACTCCCATAGGATATATTCAACATTCATTCCTAACATATATCCACCTTCAGAACTCATTGTGCACAACACAAGTGTATATGAAGAAATACACAATCTTTTGAACTATTTGCCAGCAACTATCTTTTATTGATCAGTTCCAATGAAGTCTACCAGTAACCCTCTACTCTACATGTAGTAGATATAAGCTCACATCTTTCACAACCTCTTTATATCACATACATTTCTTCCTTCTCTTTTCCAAAGAAAATATTCTACATATATACCTTATTACATTTTATCATGATCAGGTCAGCCCATGAGGCTTTCCTAATTTACAAATGAATACATAAACTCTTGCTAAGATACACACATTATCTAGAACAAGTATACAATGATTACAATACAAAAATTAAGGATCAACATCCTTAATTCATGCTCGCTAAACAGAACACACGCTTCCTTTCTTGAGTCAGCTTCTAAATAAACCATCGCTAAAACACATGCCACAGATGATGTCACCAATCACTCTGTACCTTGTGCTAACCAATGAACATCCTTCAGTATCCTATCTTGCATCCTTCAAGCTTGCATACCTTGAATCCAAGTCTTCTAAAATATATACCAAAAAACTAGAGACTAACTCTGTCAATTCTCATGGTCACTGTATAGTGTCCAGTCTTCATTAAAACATTTGTATCTCTCTCAATATGAAACATCTCATGATGTGATCTCAGATATAAGATCACAACATCCACCTAAACTCTTATCCAACTTTGTAGGATCTGAAACATCCATACAATGTCCCTACACTATGATAACTAGCTTGGTCTTCTCTCATAAACATATGTTGACATCAATGACAAAACACAAATGAAAATAGTATGAATGCCCATTTAGTAACGTAGTGATTAAACATATTAAATGTATTAATCTCCTCTCCATGCATTAGCAATATCCAATAATCTCCCCCTTTAGAATTGATGTCAACATATGGGAAAATTCATCCAAAGGTTTAATCAATCCAAAAGTGTCTTGAAACCATACAGTGCTCTCACATTAATCCTTCATACAGTCTCCCTAAATAGTAGGGATTTTCTCATAGCAACACTCCCTCTTTGACAACAATGGAAAAGGGTGCCATGAGGCTTTGGCTGCCTTCACAGATAAACTTTCTTCCATGATCACTCCCCCTGAGGAGTAGATCCCTACATCTAGTCTAGATAATGATAAGGCTTTGAATACTTCTGGACTGATGCATCTCTACATTATTTAATTTTGACTAGGAGGGGCCTAAACCCCCAACATACCTCTGAGATATTCAAAACTATCTTTCAGTAGTGGCTTTGTGAAGATGTCTACTATTTTCTCTTTTGTACTGATATATTCTAGTGTGATTTCCTTTTTTGCCGCCTTGTCTCTCAATAAGTGATACTTGATAGAAATGTGTTTAGTTTTGGAGTGCATCATCGGATTCTTTGACATATTTACTATACTAGTGTTATCACAATGGATAACCATAGGCTCATCAAAATTTATTCCAATGTCTATCAGCATTTGTTTCATC
Organism: Chamaecyparis obtusa; assembly: GCA_027943335.1. Taxonomy (NCBI): domain Eukaryota; kingdom Viridiplantae; phylum Streptophyta; class Pinopsida; order Cupressales; family Cupressaceae; genus Chamaecyparis; species Chamaecyparis obtusa. The sequence continues at coordinate 65,621 of BSBK01007659.1, read as the reverse complement.
TAAACAATCTGAGTGTAGTTTATAGTAGCAGCAACATACTCTTATTCAACACTAGATTGTGCTATACAATCTTGTTTCTTACATAGCCAAGAAACCAACTTTTTCCCAAGGAAAAATGCACCACCACTAGTACTTTTTCTATCATCAATATTACCTGCCCAATCAACATCAGTATAAGCATGAAGTTCAAAGCTATCATTTCTGTCATACCATAAGCCATAGTCTATGGTTTCTCTTAGATACCTCAGTATCCTTTTGACAATAGCTAGATGGGTTTCTTTGGGTTCTACCTAATATCTTGCCACAATTCTAATAGCATTAGAATTATTTGGTCTAGTGTGGGTCATATATTGTAATCCTACAACCATTGATCTATACAAAGTCTGAAAAACACACTTTGATTCATCGTCAATTTTTAGCTTGTTACCAGTCACCATAGGTGTTCCTACTAGTTTACAATCTTCCATTCAAAATTTCTTGAGAAATTCTTTGAGATACTTGGTCTGAGAAATGCAAATACCATTCTCATTCTGAGTTATTTGCAATCTAAGAAAGAATTTCATTTCACCTATCATGGACATCTCAAATTCACTTTCCATTTCTTTAGCAAATTTTTTACATAGATCATCATTACCTCCAAATATAATGTCATCCACAAATACTTCTATTATCAGAATTCCATCTTCACTAGTTCTTAAATACAAATTACTATCTACATTACCTTTTCTAAATCCAAGCCCAAGTAGATACTTGTCTAATCTTGCATACCAAGCCCTAGGAGCTTGCTTTAGCCCATACAAAGCTTTCTTCAATTTCCACACCATGTATTTATCTTCACATAGAGGAAATCCATCTAGTTGTTCTATATAGACTTCTTCTTAAAGATCTCCATTCAGAAATGCAGATTTTACATCCATCTGATACACTTTGAAGTTTTTATGTGCAACATAAGATAGAAACAACCTTACTACCTCTATTCTAGCAACATGAGAAAAATTTTCTTCAAATTCTATGCTTTCTTGCTGTGAGTATCCCTTACATACTAGTCTTGCCTTGTTTATTAAAATAGTTCCTTCTTCATCCATATTGTTCCTAAAAACCTATTTTGTTCCTATTACATTTTTTTTTTTAGGTCTAGGAACCAACTCCCAAGTATTCTTCTTCTTTATCTAATCTAATTCTTCTTTCATAGCCTTTATCCAAGATTCATCTTTAAATGCTTCATCTGAAGTTTTAGGTTCAACTTGAGAAATCAAAAAAAATTCTTCTCTAACCTTTGATCTAGTTAACACTCCTTGACTAGTATTACCAATAATTTAATTTTCAGGATGGTTATTCTTTACATAGCTTGGTGTCTTAGGAATTTTAGTAGCCTTGCGCTAGCATCAGAAGCCTCTTTTTCACTTTCTTCCCTAGACAGTTCTTCTTCTTTTGTAGCAGTAGTAGTTTATTTTATCTCTTCAATCTGATTACTATCATACATTCTTTCTTGTATCTAAACTTCTCATCTGTTCTTACATTGTTACTTTCAAGCATCTTCCTCAATCTCAGATTGAAATATTTGTAAGTCTTGCTTTTAATAGAGTAACCAAGGAAGATTCCTTCATCACTTCTAGCATCAAACTTCCCTATCTCATCATCTCTCTTCATATAACATTTGCTACTAAATATTCTAAAATATTTTATAGTAGAAGTATAATCAAACCATAACTCATAGGGAATCTTACTTGTACCTTCTCTGATTTGAATTTTGTTTAATGTATACACTGTTGTTCCAACAGCTTCTCTCCAATGTACATGAGATACATTTCCTTCAATCAACATTTTTCTAGCAGCATCAAGTATAGTCCTATTTCTTCGCTCTACTATCTCATTCTGTTGTATAGTCCTAGGAGAAGATGTTTGTCTCTTTATCCCATTCTCTTCATAGTATGAATTGAATAAGTTTGAAGTAAACTCTCCACCTTTGTCTGACCTTAAACACTTAATCTTTAAACCTAATTCATTCTCTACATTTTCTTTGAACAACTTGAATTTATCAAATGCTTCTGATTTCTCTTTCAAATAAGTAACCCACATCATTCTTGAGAATTCATCAACAAAAAGTATAAAATACCTTTCACCATAGTATGAATTTGTTCTTGTAGGTCCACACAGATCTGTATGTACCAGATCAATCTTTCCATTTGATGTGTATTCTTTTCTTTTGTGAGTACTTCCAGTATGTTTTCCCATAATATATTATCTACATACAATGTTAGATGGCTTTACGATCTTCGGCAGATCTCTTACAGGATTAGCCATACTTTCCTTTACAATGTTATCAAAATTAACATGAAAAAATATCCTATTCCATAACCAAGTGTCATCTACCTTCACAACAAAACAAGAGGCTCCAGATGTGTTTAGTTCAAATACATTACTTCTAGATTTTGAACCGGTACCAATCAGTTTTCCTTCCTTGATTCTGATAAAACATTTACCATTAACAAAACTTAACTGAAAATCTATATCCATTAACTATCCAACACTCAATAAGTTATGTTTCAGTCCTTCAAAAAGCAATACATTGTCTATATTATTCTTTCCATCCAAAGTAATGGATCCTACTCCTATGATAGATTTAGGGAGATTCTCCCCAAACCTTACAACACGTCCATGATAATTTAATAATTTAACAAACTTGTTCTTATCACCATCATATGATGAGGAAAACCATTGTCAATTATTATCCATTTAGTTTTCTTGTCAACATGAGATACTAAAGCTTTTTCTTCATGTATTGGTTCATCTCTAATAGCAACAAAACCAATCTCTTCCTAGTCTAAATCATCATCATTAGAGATCCCTTCACTAGAAAAATAACATTCTATGTCCCTTTTAATCTTTTCATAATTAGGTTTCTACTTAGAAACTCTTGTAGGACATCTAGATGCAAAATAACCTATCTTATTGCATGAAAAGCATTTCAAGGGTAACTTGCTTTCAAATTTACCCTTACCTCTCTTTTCTCTTCTAGAAATTAGTGCAAAAATTTCATCCATCTTTCTTTCTATTCCCATTCCTCAGCATACTCACCAAGCTCTTCTTTTCTGGCGCATGGAAGTGTAGACAATTTCTTGTGTGCGGATGCCTTAAATGTAGATTCAACTTTAGGTGTAGCTTCTCCTAATTCCACAGCTTCAAAAGTAGTTAATTTTGCAATCAACATTTCTCTGCTAAAGTTCAGAGTCAGAGGTATAGTTTCTTGAATGGACATAGACTTGAACTTGTAAGAAGGTTTTAGTGATCTAAGGATCTTCGCAATAACTTCTTCTTCATCATAAGTGCCTCCACAATTTTTGATTCAAACTACTACTCCTGTGACACTTTGAAGATAGGCCCTAATGCTTTCATCCTCATTCATTTGCAGATTGTCCATCTTTGTTTTCCATTTTTGTAACTTTGCCTGCTTGGTATATTTATCTCCTTCATATAATGCTTCTAATCTATTCAAAATTTCATATGTCGAATCTAAGTTTGTAACTTTAGTACAATCACCTTCAGATAGTGCATTGATTAGTGCTTCCCCTGTGACCAAGTTATATGAGAATAACTTCTTATCATCATCAGTAGTAGATGCCAAATTAGTCTCAGTCTTGAGGGTTACCTTGTTCTTTGTAATCATCCAGTAGTCTATGCCCAAACACAACAAGTGTGTTCACATTTTGTTCTTCCAACTATCAAAGTTCTCAGGATCAAATTTGGGACCATCCTCCCTATAGAGTTCCATCTCCAAGATCACCTCAAGGAGTTAAGGTTTCTCTTTGAGGACCACAAGCTCTTATACCAATTGTTAGGAATAACAATCCACAATACAACTGAGAGAGGGGTGAATCAGTTGTATGATAGATTATTAAACTTTAAACTTTAAACACCATAATATCAAATCCAATGAATAAAATGAATGCCAACACAATAACACAATATTTTGGTCTTAGGGAAACCCTGTTAAAGGTAAAAACCCTAGTGGGAATCAACACCCACAAATTATGTATTGAGATTATAGTTATCTTTGTTAGAAGATATAGCCCTATTAGGAGCTTATTGAAACATTTCAGTACATAGTCCTTTTTAGAGGACAGACCCTGTTAGGAGTCAAGAACAAAAGGAATGGCTCACTACCCAAGGATCATTGGCCAAAGAAGGTTATATCCACCTTCATAACTCACCTTTCATAACACAAGTGTATATAAAGAAATACACAATATTTTGAACTATTTTCTAGCAACTATCTTTGCTTGATCAATTCCAATGAAGTCCACCAATAACCCTCTTCTCTACATGCAGAAGATACAAGCTCGCAACTTTCACAACCTCTTTATATCACATACATTGCTTCCTTCTCTTTTCCAAAGAAAAGATTCTACATATATACCTTATTACATTTTATCATGATCAAGTCGGCCCATGAGCCTTTCCTAATTTACAAACGATTACATAAATCCTTGCTAAGATACACACGGTATCTATAACATGTATACAATGATTACAATACAATAATTAAGGATCAACATCCTTGATTCATGCTCACCAAACAAAACACATGCTTCCTTTCCTAAGTCAACTTCTAAATAAGCCATCACCAGAACACACACCATAGATGACATCACCAATCACTCTATACCTTGTGTTGACCAATGAACATCCTTCAATACCCTTTCTTTCATCCTTCAAGCTCACATACCTTGAGTCCAAGTCTTTTGAAAGATATACCAAAAACCCAGAGACTAACTTTGTCAATTCTCACTGTCACTGTCTAGTGTCCAGTCTTCATTAAAACATCTACATCTCTCACAATATGAAACATCTAATGATGTGATCTTAGATATAAGATCACAACATCCACCTAAACTCTTATCCAACTTCATAGCATTTGAAACCTCCATACAGTGTCTGTACACTGTGATAACCAGCCTGGTCTTCTCTCAGAAACATATGTTGACATCAGTGACAAAACACAAATGACAATAGTATGAATGCCCATTCAGTAACGTAGTGATTAAACATATTAAATGTCTTAATCTCCTCTCCATGCATTAGCAATATCCAACAGGAAAACAAGACACAATTTGGTATACTGTCATGTTGTCTTGCAATGAAAATAGATGAAAGGGACACTTTCAAAGTCTAGTTTATGCACACGTCTACCCAGTTTGGAATGGATCTCTATGGTCTCTTGCATGCCTTTTCCTTCTTCTAGCCCTATACAGATCCTTTCATAGGTGAGGCATCACCTTGCCACAGTGATTGGGTCGATCGAGAGAAGGGTTCCAAAGGATTTTTCTATTCCATCAAAAACATCTTCGTACCAGAATGCCAAGGGGAGTTCTAGTAGTCTAACCCACACTAGGGCTTTAAAAAAGAAAGAAACATTTAGATCCATCTTCGGAGACCATTTTTGCAGCGCCAAAGTCGCTTTCCCTATGGACCAAGTTCTGACACATAAGATTTTGTCTAGATCCTCCCTGCAGGAGAACTCAAAGGATAGAAAGCCCTTCACCATTGCAGTGATCTAGACTTGACCCTTCAAATCCCATCTTTTTTTGGTAAAGACCTTGACAATATCGATGTTTTCCCTCGACCCCAAAAATTTACTTACTAGAGTATGATCCATGGTTGCAATATTGTGATCAGCAAGCTCGTCAGGAATCTCAATGGCATATTTTCCTTTTTCTTTATCTGATATGTCCTTAATTGTAGGGAAAGAGGACTTGCATGTAGGTTTAACCCCAAAAAAAGTTGATCACCGGTCATTGAGATATTTCTTTACTAATGACGTGGTTAGGTCCCCATGATTGAGGTTGGTCTAGGAAGAGCACCAAGAACCTCTTCCCCCTACCCCCCACTTTTCCAGGGTCTTTTTGTTTGTCACGTGGAACCCCTTCCTTTTTTCTTGGATTTGTAGAGTCCTGATCTACAAGGGATCCATCGATGCGAGCATCCCCTAAGGATCCCATTGCCTGCAAACCAGGTTTCCTGCCTTCCTTCAATTTCAAAAAACCTCCCGCTCCCGCTCCTACGCTCGCCATTTGACATCCATTTTGTTACAAACAAGACCTATTCATTTTTTTAAAAAGGTTATTAATAATTGTAAAATTACTGGAATCATTATATATTTTTGATCTACATCCAATGATTACTCACTTCAAAATTACAATACAAATTAGCACGAGCTATGTCCTAACTATGTACGTGTAATAAAGGATCTTTTGAATAGAAAAGATAACAAAAAGTCTTTTGGCATATCGTCAGAAACCAAGTAACTCGTTTCACTATACAAATATATAATAATGTAACTAGGTACATCATTCTATGAAATTACCATTCATGAAACATTAACACAAGGCATTTAAAGATCAAGAGGCTAACTTCATGAAAATCCCAATGCACTTCAAGCATTACAACACAAATGCATCCCATAATAAATGACCACAAGAAAATCACTAATTAACAATAGATACTAACTTAGAATTATGTTTGCACTTCTAACCATAGTCATAATAATTCCCACTCTAAAAATATCTATATTAATTAGTTTCACCCTCATATGCCATTACTCCTATATAAACTAATATAAATACAAGAATATCCAAAATACTACGAGATGATTTTAAAGCGTAGTCCAATAATAAGAATTTAAATTCCTATTCCTAATATAGTTTAATATATAATTTTATGCTAAAATCTAATTTCATAAGATTTGTTTTAAAAATTATAAAAAATAGTTTAAAATTTTGTTTTTTGAAAAATTTGCAAAAAAATAACTTTTTAGATTGTAGTTAAAATGAGGTTTTCTCTCTTTCTAATGACAAAGTAGTTAGAAGAATAATGAAGAAGACATAGAATTTTGAAATCCACTATCTTTTATGTTTTCTTAACCCTATTAGCACTATTATGACTAGATAATAAACTCATCTTCCAATCACCACTTCCAAGACTAAAATTGACATAACAATAAGTAGCACCTTTTTACTTACCAATGTTCAGGAAACATATGTTAGGTCCCATAAATACTATGATTCCAAATGTGATATATTTTGGGGTCTACATTATTGTAATAATTATCTTACATTCGAACAAGGAAATTTGTGTATTTCCAATTAGGGTTGTTGACAGTTAAATTGACATGATGACACAAGCTATGCATGAGTGATTTATAGTCAGGTGCCTTTTTGCACTGAAAAGGCTTTTTTAGAAGAGGCGTGCAATAGATTACAATGGAAGGTCAACATAGTAGATAATGCACAGGTGTCATGGTTACTTGTAAAGGGAGTCAGAAATAGAAGATTGAAGCAATTTTAAGAATAAATCACGTTATCCAAACCCATAACTAAAAGGATAGTCATTGAACACAAAATGATTCATTCAAGATTTTCAAATGGGTTCTAGTAAACCTTACTAATGAATCTATGGGAGATGTATTTCCTCAAAGAATCATACGCATGCTATATGAATTTGATCAAGAAAAGAAAGGCAAATCCTAATAATATTTAACGACAGAATACCCATAAACATAAAATGGTGAAATGCAATTCAAGAATCGTGAAACAAATTTGAACATGTCGATTGCCAGTTCAAAAGTCGGTAAGACACTAACCTCGCTCATTCAAGGTCAAGCCCAATTGCACAAAATATAAAATCCAAGACACTAATACTAACCTGATGAGATCGAACGACATGAGGGAATCGTTTCGAAGGAAGAACAAAGGATTTGGAAAGAAATAAAAACGATGATTTTGGGTATGAAGAAATGTTGAAGAACCCCTAATTGCTAAGTTCCTCATTAGTTTCTCAAAGGCAGTCACACAACTAGACTTCATCCGCAACATTATCAAAACCCTTCTTAACACAAGAGCGATGCTTTTCAATGGATTCCTCTGGCTTCTCTTTACTTCCAATTTCTATCTAGAAACTATCAATACCAATTCCACTGAATATTTCTATCTAGAAACTCTACGACACATTTATTTCTACAGGTGCAAATCTTCTCCTTTGTATCCTACAAGAACTCGTATAACAAAGAAAAAGCCACATGAGTTTTGTATTTTTAAGCGAGCCCATTATTATTTTCTTGATTTCTCCCACCTGAGAGAAGAGCTCATAGATTAGCTCTTCAGTAGTATAAAAGGAGAGATTCCCAATATAAACAGTAGAAGAAGTGTGAAGTGAATCCTCAAATTCATCCTATGTTCCACTAAATCTTCTGTCTCTGGATGCAGAAAGTTAGTTTGAGTGCTTGAAAAGGGACACTATTGTTAAGACTCTCAAAACCAAATTTTTGTGTCTTTCACAAGGAAATCATTAAGCATAATTTTCAACAATATTTGTCAATGTGTCCTTGGTTTGCTAGTGAAGTTGTTTGGTTCTGAATGAGCGCACCAGGGATCAAGTCTTGCTGAATGCAAAGGCTCTGACACCATAATAGATGAGGCCGTTTCTAACATTCCAACTCGCATTCGAAGGAGTGATATATTAAAAGTAGCTCGTGAGTCAATAATTAGAACCTTTTGAATGCCAAAGAAATAGATGAAAAGTCATGGGAACTATTCAATTCCCCAAAAGGTAATAGAGCGAAGAGTTCAATACATATATAATAAGTTAATAAAATTTCATATATAATCCATACAAAATAAATATTCATTTCATTGATCAAATATACTAATTAACATAAGAGAGACACATAACATCATATAATCGTTAAGATTAAATAAACCACAATTAATAACCTCAACTACATAATAAGCCAAAATTAAATTATATTAGATCATTAATATTTAATATTTAATATAATATATTTTAAATTATCATAGTTAATTATATTAAAATAATTTAACAATATTTTAAATCCAATTAAGCATTGAATCACACAAAACCAAAACAAGGAAGGGTATTACACTAGTATTTTGTGAATCAAACAATAAGTCCTTCTACTTGAGTTATTTATGTACATGTAAATATACAAAAATATTATAGAAAATATTTATGTACGTGTAAATACTTTACAAAATATGTCAACACAAATAAAGAAATTCTATTTTTCAAAATTCAGTATATGAATACAATATTCTGCAATGCTATATGGATGGTTTTGATTAAGTCGGCAAGGAGAGGACCCTGATCCAATAACAATTAGAAACACACTAGGAAGCAGTAAAGGGAACCCTACTCAAAGCCATGACAACCGAGAGAAAGCAGAACTACCCCACCTACAAAATTAATAAAAAAAACCAAAAAACATCTTAAAGGGTTTTTGCTTCTACTACAACTACTACTTCTACTAACATTAGCATTGTCAAAGTTATCCCTCATCTCCCTTCATTTTTAGGCTCTTCAACCTCATCCCTCTCATCCATTTTTCCTTCCTCTTTGTCAATATCTATAAAGGGGGTAGTTTTGTTAGGATTTTTATTGCTCATTCTGATAGCAGAAGGCATAGGCTTGGAATGGGTAATTTTATACTTTTTGGGGCTGGTTTGAAGAAAAGATTCCTCTAAAGGAATCTCCTTCTCTTGGTTTTTTCTTTCTCCAGAATTTTGGGGTTTTTCTTTATCTGCCAGGAGATTTTTCTTTTTAGCACTAGGAGTAGCCTTTTTAAAGAGGGGCTTAGATTCAAGAAGATCAATTTAATAGTACTTTTAGTATCTTTAATAGACTGGATTTGTTCCTATTTAGGGTAAGTAAGAAAACAACTTCTATATGGAGAATTATCAAAGACGTAGTGGTTAATGGCCTAAATTAAACCCTGATGGAACATAGGAGAAGCCCCATTAGCGATACTACAACTCAAGGAAGTAAATAGAAAGAATGACATATCAATTTTATGACCATTCTGCAAGTCGTTCAAAAGGAGAAAGTGATAATTGTGGAAGGCAGTATACATGTCTTCCAAGGTGAAATTTTCATTAGGAATAAACAAAATAGGACATAAGGAAGAGGTAAGGAGAAATGATCATACCTGTTGTCGTGTGTTGAAACCACCAGTTTTCTCCCCTCTTTGAAGAACTACTTAATATAGACGTTAACTGGGTATTGTACCCTCTCATGGCCTCAAAATACGGTGTGAAGCCACCCCTTTTGTATATGTCCCAAAGCTCACCATTCTATAGTAATTCTCGATAATCTCTAGAAGTAGACCTATTCAAAGGGTCCCCGATAATGTTGATCGCATACGGAGAAGAGTGCTTATTCAGAGACATAAAAGGCCCACTACTTTGAGACACGGTAAAAAACAAGAAACCATTTTCACTTCTTTTACTAGGACAAAAAGGAAAATTCTTGAGCCCCAGACCCAAATCATTTTGAGGATAGCCACAATAGTCATAATCACGCCCCAAATAAATTAAATAACTTCCTTTAATATTGAGATTGATATGGTCAAGATTTTTCAAACATGTGATTTGACATTTTTCTTTTCGAGAGCTTCTAAAAGATTTCCAAACTAAGACTTCCCACATATAATGATAAATGCTATAATTATTATTGTGATCTCCCATAAAAAACTTTATGGAATGCTAGATTGGCATCCAACTTGCAGATCTACATTCAAAAGAAATTGCTAAACTTAAAATGGGTGCCCATTAATAATGATAAGGGTCCATATTGTAGGAAACACTCATATATAATTTTCCATGAAATAAAGCCTATGAGGATCCTAACTCAAAAATTTAGTTCCCACCAAGCCTTTAGTCGAAAAATTGATACCATTGTAAGGATACATCTTAGGAGTATAAAATGTCATCATCAACTACATAAAATAAAACAAAATTTTCCCTAGTAACCAACTTAGGATATAAAGGCCATAAAAATTAATATGAATTATTATTTTCATCATGGATTTAATTAGATATATTTCCCCTTTCTTTAGCTAAGATTTATATCAAGTTATTTGAACACTAGTCATACTTCATAAAGTTCCATTCAAAATAATTAAGACCCATATTGGCTATAAGATCCGCCACACTGATTCCTTCTCTTAAGGTATAATGAACTTCCACATGATTGAAGGTGGTAAGCATTCTTTATTGGCAATGTGTTAATATCCCTCGTGGGATTTGTAACATGGTTTAAAATATCCTATGGATTCTATAAGTCTAATGGTTGTATTGAGCATTAAAAGGTTGATCTTTTGGTGCAACGACAACAGCTACTTCTAACAAGTGGTATTAGAGCTTGGTCATATGGTCAAATCCACATAGGCTACAGTGGGTTATGCTAGGAGGGGGATTTTTGGTAGTGTGCTAATGTCCCTCACAAGATTCATGACATGGTATAACAACCTCCTATGGATTCTATAAGTCTAGTGGTTGTATCAGGCATTAACAAGTTGATCTTTGTGTGCAATGACAACCACTAGTTCTAACATTCTTTTACAATACTAAAAAATTGATAATAAGAACTATGGGAAACTAGCATTATCTATCAATTAATCAATCACATGTTTTGATTCTCCTTCAAGGATGAAAAAATATATGTTTAGTTCCTTCAATCTTTTAATTTCTTGCCAAGTAGCCTTCTCTTTGTTATTTGAAACAACACCTAATATTTTGCAAAAACCTTCAATGAGACTAACTTGCCAATTTCTAATGAATCCTCTAGTAGCTGAGAGACCAAGGTTCCCTTTGGCACAACCATCCACATTGCATTTAACCCAGTTAGCCCACGGGGGAATCCACTTGGTATGGTTTCTCCTCATAATATTGTCCCTATTGATGTTTAAGAGGTTTTGTTGTAATCTCCAGATTTGTTTAACTCTAGTCTCCTAGAGAATAGGGCTAACTTTTCCTTTTCCAAAGGAAACTGCATTGATGTTTTCTTCAACTTGTTGTTTAATGATTTGAAATATGTTGGGCCTAGCCCTAGTTCTGGCTTTGTCTCTAAATATTTTTTTTCATTCCTTCAAGATATTTCATATCAGGAAGGGGAGAGAATGTGATCCCATAGAGTGTTTAGGATGGGGTGTTTAAATTGGCTAAAATTCCATTGTTCTATAAATAGATTCATCAAATTTCGCATTACCCAATCCACATTAACACCCTCAAGCACAATGTTCCACACTTCCTTAACATAGGAGCAATACAAAAAAATATGGTCAATGCATTCACAATCCGTGTAACAAAGAACACACCTATTAACCAAGGAGAACCTCTTCTTATTCAAATTATCAATTATTAAGCACTAAATATACAACAATTTTAGAAATAAATAATAAATGAATAGTAGAATCATGGATTGAAATAAAGAAACTAGTCATAGTAACTACACTAAACATATATGCAATATAAATTTTTGACCCAATCAATAGGCTTGTACATTGCAACATACTTTCTCTATATCTACATACATCATACAAAATGTATATGCAAAGACAAGGTATGCAATCTATTTCTTGAATATCATGCAATCAATAAGATGTAAGGAAAATATTTTAATTTTCAAATGATTTGTACTCTATTTTTTAATAGTAATTTTTTAAAAAACATTCAAAAGAATAATAATCAATATTAAATTCTAGTCTTTTTTATTCATGAAATTTAATTGACAAATATGATGACATTCAATAAAAAGTGCATGTACATTATGTCTACTAACACATTTTATATGGTATTTGCAGGTATGTCAACTAGTTCTCTTATTTATTTTTGCTACTTTGGTTGTATTGGGCCATTTCAAGCTTGTTTCATTTCTTTGTCTCTGGACATTATCAATACACTTATATTTATGAATTTATTTGTTTAGATGGGCAACATGACCTTTACTACAAATGAGCTTCACTATCATTGTTCTACTATTTAGATGACTTAAAATTTATTTACAATATAAAATTATGTTATTATGAAAGCATTGAATCATTTCTGAGACAAATTACAAATCATTCCAACACTAGAACAATGACAATGAAGAGATTTAACAAGAAACGGGGTAAAGATTGCTAAAGATTACTTCAAACTACACTACAAGAAATGCAAATTCAAACATTTCCATTCAAATTAACTCTTTTATGCATATCACCAAGAATATTACATGAATCTCAGAAATAATGTATTTCCTTGTACCTCCACCTATAGATACATTACAAATGCAACACAAGTCAAAATTCTCCCCCAATTTTCAATAATTAAAACTAATAAAAATGCTAGGGAAAATACGAGCCAATTAGAAAAAACAAAAATAAATACCAAAATGTTATATATAAAATATGCACAATAAAAACTATTGCAAAAACTTTAAAATTATTGTTTTTCACATACAAATTAATAGACAAGATCTCATTTGAAAATATTAGTTCTCTACCTATATGAGCAAGGAATAATAAAGCCATAGGGTAAGTGCAAGAAGTTGAGTCTAGTTTTTGTGGAACTTTCATACTTAGCCAAATTCTTGAAATTGCACTCAACATAATGGGGTTCCACTTAAAATGAATGAGGTCCTATTTAGCTTCAAGGCCCCAAGCCAAAAATATTAGAAATGAGATCTTGTTTAGAAACAAATGGGATATCAATTTGGACGAAATCAGATCCCATTTCCAAACAAGATCCCTCTTTTTTATATATAAAGAAAACCTTCCATTGATTCTTTTATTTGTTATTATTTTAGAAAAAGGCAAATAGGTTCATGCTTACTAAACGAGATCTTGTTTCTTAAAACTTGAATTTCAAGACTACTTTTGGTATTGGTTTTTGGTTTGGAAAGAGGAATAGATAGTCCAACCATAACTACAAACCTAGTTTGACATGCAATTTGAAGGCCATATTAGTGTCTATGTACAAAATATGCATTTTAGACATATATCAGAATACATTTTTAGAGGAATGTTTTGACAAAATAAAAACCCATTATAGATGAGACTATCTAGATTAAAGCTAATAATTTTTTTAAATTAGATTAATTTATCTATTTTTCAATTAATTTCTACTAAAATATGTCTCTAAACCTAAAATAACATGCTTTCTTGTTATTTTAATTACTTTTTAATTTTATAATTTTATAAAAATAAATTATATGACATCAAACTATAGACAATTCTATTCACTTTGGAAAAATGAAAATTCAAAAAATGATAAGTTTAAGTCAAATTATTATCGTCGTACATGAGGGGTTGTAAGAACAATAAAAATTTAAATATTTAGAAAAAAATGTAAAAAAAAAAATTCATCAATCTAAGTATGGAAACAATGTTTTTCCAAAAGGATTCAGAAAAATACTTTCATTTAGGTCAAATTAAATACTCATCCTACATGAACATGGTATGGTCATAAAAAATGACTTTTGAAAAAAACTTTTTATTAGCACCTATTAAAAAGAAATTTGTATCATTTGGGTATTCAAATAAATTAAACATTTAGAAAGTATACTTAAATTACTACAATTCAAATTCCTAACCTTTTTTTGCGATTCAATCTTTAAGTGCTTCAAATTTTTAGGTCAATTAAGAGAAATTAGGGAAAAATCAAAAGGAAAATATTTCCACTTTTTAGCCAAAAAAGTGAACTCAACTTCTTGCTAGCACCCCGTAATTATATATATAACAAACACATAGTTATTTTTGTTCAAAATCTATACCATGTTTCCTTTTTATACACAAATGCTTATACATTACATAACAAAAATCTTAAATCATTATAGTTCTAAGAAGAAAAACAAAAAGAACAACAAGAAGACTAATTCAGATTTTTTTCTTGTTGGAAGGAAAAGACTAAAAATGGATCATTGTATTTGCACACGTGCACCTAATTAAAGTCCATATTCTAAGTCATTTCAATAGAGTTTGTTTTTACAAATCATTTACTAGAGAGAAAGCTAATTTCTACCACAAAGCATAATCCATTTTAGCAATTAGCAAATATATAATAAATATTTTAAAGAACTAAATTAATTTCAAAGATTAAAAAAATATTCATCGTAACTCAAAATTGCCTCTTGGCACTCTACTCTCTCTCATAACTTTCTCAAATGATAATACAAGTAATACAATTGTCTAATCTAATTCATACATGATCTATTTTAATGCAAATAAAACTAATTCCAATTGACTAACTCTAGCAAAATCCACTCGACAGACTATTCCCTTTCATTGCTTTACTATTTAGATGAGTTGATATTTATTTTTGGTACAATTCATTGTTGGTCTCTCTATGCATGACATAGTTAATTTCCATGGAGATTTTTATTTTGTACTCTTTTTTTTTTTCATTCTCATTTGAGCAATTTGCAAGGGAAAATATAGCAAAAGCTTACCAGAGCTAACTTTTTTGAGGTGTGATGATAATTTTTTTTGTTTAATTTCTTGCTTTTGTTGTGAGTTACCTTAACAATGCTTTATTTCTAAAATAGTTTTAATTTTCATGGCAATTTTTTTACTCTTTTTTTTGTTTGTTTGAGAAATTCAGACGAGTTGAAGGTTTTCAGTCATCATGGCTACTTCTTAATTTGATTTGCATAATTTTTCATTATTTAAAACTTAACCATTTTTCATTATTTAAAACTTTTGGTTTCTTTTTTCATTCGATTTTAAATTTTGTGCGCTTTAATTTTTTGTTATTTAGCATTGTCATTTGAGCAAAAGATGCAAGAAAACTATGAATTAGTCTTTAGTATGGTGGTTAACCACTTCAATTTTAGAATTTTCTTCAATTACAAGCCTTTATTGAATTCATTTTGTATTTTTGGCATTTGCATTTTTTAAGCAATTTTTGACAAAATATGGAGTAAGGGTAGAACAAGAGCCAAGGTTTTTCAAGTCAGCTTAATTTTTTTTTGTTTTAATTTCTAAGTTTCATTGTGTTTGCCTCTTTTAATAATTAAACAAGCACAATGAACATTTTGGACAACAAAAGTAATGTCAGGTCTTAACATGTCAGGTTTCACACACATAACACCTGTAATGGAATACAAATGACCACAAAAACATAAAACAAATTTAGTACAATCCTATAATTGAACAAAAGTCTAAAACTTGTGACATTTTGGCCACTCTCAAATATATAAATGCATGTTTTCTTCACACCAAAACAACATTTTTATTGTTTGTGATCATATTCAAGCTCAAACAAAAATTACACAATAGAAAACAAAAACCCATATAGTTAAACTAACAAAAAATTCTAGCTCATTTTCACAATCAACCAATGATAATCAATAGCTAAAAAAAATTGCAACACATTTTAACAATGCATCAACAAAAATAAACAATTTAAATAATAAAAGATGTCACTGACAAACCAAAGACTTTGATCAGCCCTTGCTCGATTAATAAAACAAATGGGCCACATCTAAACTACAAAAATAAACCAAAAAAAAAGTCACCATACCTCACACCATCCTTTGACTCTTGTTGAACCCTTTCAATGGAATCCACACCTAAAACCCATGTGGTTTTAGCTCTAATAAGGATTAATTCAATTTTTCTTTGCACCACTACAACATTTTTAGTGCATATGATCATATTTCCGCTCAAACAAATGTATTACTTGAAATTAAAAAAGAAAACCTACATGTCTAAATTAACAACAAATTTAAACCCATTTAGGGGTGAAAGCACAAACCTATGTCACAGTAGAGGACAAATTAGGGGGTTTCGGCCGAACAAGGTTCAGTTGAAAGGGGTTCGGCTGAACCTATGTGGCAGCCATGAGGTGCCAAGTGGCACCTATGTGGCAAGTATGGTTTGGTCGAACCCGTTTCGACCGAAACTGGTTTGGCCGAACCCCAGGAAAATTATAAATAGGTGAAAATTGGCCTCCGGAGCTCATTTGTTCACTAGCGACTTCCAGATTTTGAGGAGTGCTTAAGAGGGTTTCGGCCGAACCAGGTATGTTTTTTTTTTTTTTTTAAGTTTTATGTTTTTAAATGTTTTTTAATAGTTTTATTATGTTTTATTATTTTTTAATTTTTTTTTTAAATTTAAATAAAATAGTTAATTTTTTAAAATGTGTTAAAATAGTTAATTTGTTTTTCTAATTTAAATAAAATAGTTAATTTGTTTTTCTAATTTAAATAAAATAGTTAATTTTTTTTTTTAATTTAAATAAAATAGTTCGTTTGTTTTTTTTATTTAAATGAAATAGTTAATTTAGTTTAAATTTAACATATTTAAGCATAGTGAAACATAGTTAACATACTTAAACATACTTAAACATGTAGTTAACATAGTTAACCATAGTTAAACTTAATAACATAGTTAATCTTAAGAACATAGTTAAATAGTGAACATAGTTAACCATAGTTAATCTTAAGAACATAGTTAACCATAGTTAAACTTAATAACATATTTAACCGTAGTTAATATTAAGAACATAGTTAACATAATGAACATAGTTAATCATAGTTAAACTTAAGAACATAGTTAACTATAATCCTAACTTTAATCCTAGAACCCTAACATATTATAGATAATCCTAACACAAATTGTAACCCTAAACCTTGATCATACTCATAATTGTAACCATTAACCTTTAACTCTAACCCTAACAATTTAATCCTAACTATAACCCTAAATATTAATTGTAACAATAACCAAAACCCTAACCCTAACTATAATCCAAAGTCTAACCGTAATTCTAAGTGTAACCATAATTCTAACCCTAACCCTAAACAAATTTCTAACCCTAACCATAAACCTAAGCCTAACATTAAACCTTAACACTTAATCCTAAATGTAACTATAACTATAACCAAAAGCCTAAACCCCAACCCTAACCATAGTCATATACTCATTAAATGCTAAACCCTAACCATAAATGCTAAAATATAATTAGAAATGGTAAACCATAATTATAAACCTAAACCAAATCCTAACTATAAAATTTTAATCTTAACATTGATCCTAAGCTTGATCCTAACACTAACCACAATCAAAATCCTAACCCTAACCATACCACTAACCACATGATGTATTTACCCTAAGCTTGATGATATCCTAATCCTATGCCCCAATTAGTGAACATGTAATTAGTGAACATAATTAGTGAACATAATTAGAGAACTAATTACTAATCTAACAAAATTTTACTAATATAATTAGTGAGCATTATTAGTGAACATAATTAGATAATTAGATTTAACTTAATCCAACTATAATTATGTATAATTATATTCAACATCAAGAACCTAACCTCAACCTTAAAAAACCATAAATTTGTAAACTAAAACCCAATGTAAATACTCGTGCAAATTAATCATAGTTATAACCCTAACCTTAATTAGTCAACATAATTAGTGAGTTCATAATTTTACTAATCTAATTCTAAGTGAACATGTAATTAGATAGCATAATTAGATAACTAATTACTAATCTAATTAGTGAACATAATTAGATAATTCTAGATAACTTAACTAGAATATAATTAGTGAACATAATTAGATAACTAGAATAATTAGTGAACATAACTAGATAATTAGATAACTTAACCCAACTATACATAATTATATTCAACATCAAGAACCTAACCTCAACCTTAAAAAACCATAAATTTGTAGACTAAAACCCAATGTAAATACTCGTGCAAATTAATCATAGTTATAACCCTAACCTTAATTAGTCAACATAATTAGTGAGTTCATAATTACTAATCTAACAATTTTACTAATCTAATTCTAAGTGAACATAATTAGTGAACATGTAATTAGATAGCATAATTAGATAACTAATTACTAATCTAATTAGTGAACATAATTAGATAATTCTAGATAACTTAACTAGAATATAATTAGTGAACATAATTAGATAACTAGAATAATTAGCGAACATAACTAGATAATTAGATAACTTAACCCAACTATACATAATTATATTCAACATCAAGAACCTAACCTCAACCTTAAAAAACCATAAATTTGTAAACTAAAACCCAATATAAATACTCACATGCAAATTAATCATAGTTATAACCCTAACCTTAATTAGTGAACATAATTACTAATCTAACAATATTAGTGAACATAATTAGATAACATGTAATTAGATAACTAATTTATATGCATGTTTAAATTTATAGTTCATGTATGCACGTTTAAATTTGTAGTTCATGTATGCACGTTTAAATTTGTAACATGTATGTTTCTTAAATTTGTATGTACATGCATGCAGTGATCTCTATATATATATTCAGATTGTTTATCTATTACACATGGCATCCAGTAGAGCTTTCGTAGATTTTGGTGAGGCTAGTGTTCATGGGGGGGTGGTAGTGCTCGTAGTTGTAGCTCTCACGCATCAGTTGAGGCTAGATAGAAGTTATTTGTAGATACTATTGACAGATTGCGACGAGCACTATAGATTTTGGAGGAGATGTTAGTTTCATCCACCACTATCCCTAATAGGGATAGGGTGAATGTTATTAGAGATGAGATGTTACGTATGATTGACACTGTTCAATCATACAACCCATATGATGAGATTAGTGCTCATGGATTCTATACTTCTTTGTCTCGCAGTGTCACTGGCACTGTGAAGTACAACACCATTGATACACTTGTTACCACCCTTATGGTGAAGGGTATGTTTCCTCATTATTTAGATAAGAGGAAGGTGAGAGGATATATGGTGATGAGATGTGAGGATGATCTTGGGGGACCCTTCATATATCCTCGATGGTTGGCCTCGCAGCACAGGTGGCCCCAGAAGGATGACATAATTAGTGCACATAATTAGATAACTAATTAGATAACATAATTAGATAACTAATTACTAATCTAATTACTTTAATCTAACAAAATTACTGTTCTAATTAGTGAACATAATTAGATAGTTCATAATAGATAACTAATTACTAATCTAACAATTACTAATCTAATTAGTGAACATAATTAGATAATTAGATAACTTAACTAACAATTACTAATCTAATTAGTGAGTTCATAATTAGATAACTAATGTTATTTCATCTTTAACTAACATAAAATTAACTAATCTAACTAACATATAATTAGTTAACTAATTTGTTATTTCATCTTTAACTAATCTAATTAGTGAACATAATTAGATAACTAACTAGATAACATAATTAGTGAACATAATTAGATAACTAATTACTAATATAATTAAGTTAATCTAACAATTACTAATCTAATTAGTTCAAACATAATTAGTGAACATAATTAGATAACATAATTAGTGAACATAATTAGATAATTAGATCTAACTTAACTAACAATTACTAATCTAACTAGTGAACATAATTAGATAACTAATGTTATTTCATCTTTTTAACTAACGTAAAATTAACTAATCTAACTAACATAATTAGATAACTAGTTTTTTATTTCATCTTTAACTAATCTAATTAGTGAACATAATTAGATAACTAATGTTATTGAACATCTTTAACTAACATAAACATAATTAGATAACTAATTACTAATCTAACTGACATAACTAACTAATCTAACTAAAATTTTAACATAATTAAAGTAAAACATATAATTAACTAAAGCATGATTACATACATACATACATAAAAACATATTTTCTAATATCTATGAGCTCAAACATGAAACTTCAAGCTAGATAGAGTTCAAATATGAAAGTACAAGAGCTACAAAAGGAAGTTTATTCAGAAGCTTATAGAGTTCTAAAGCTCTTGATACATATAGTCTGGATCCTCTCTATCTTTTATTATATCCAAAAGTTTTTCATGTTCTTCAATAGACAACCTCCACTTCTGAATTTTGGCACCTCATTTTTTTGGCAATGCTTTGAATTGCAGCTTTGTTGCTATAACTAAGTGACTGTAATGTAGAACTTTTTTGTTAGACATGTATTCAACAAATTGAACACCATTTTAGTTAACCTTTTTTTGCTAATAATAGGTTCCTTCAATAATAACTAAACCAGTTGGATATGTCTGTTCATCATCATCTACAATTTGTTATGTCAACTTGTATTTTGCTTTCGTGCATCTTGGTAGATAATAATCTACACTTTCTATATTGTCAAGCTCCACAACTACATCAAAAATATCACCTAGATACAAATGGATTCTATTAAAATTAAACATCACTTAAATATGATAAATTAAAATTAAATAAAAGAATATGTATGTGCACGCACCTGTAACAACTAGATCAAAGACACACTCATAATCAGCTGAATATATAGGATCATGAATGTTTATGTTAATGTCATCATCTTCATGAGGCATTCTGATTAACTCCTTCATATCCATCGTGAAACATATCCATTTGCAATATTCTCACATTAACTTAATGGATTGTCCTTAATGCAGTGAGCACAAAAACATGATTTTTCTCTAACTTGAATCAAAATAGGCTTGTGTTGTCCTGTAGTGTTCAATTGATGTAAACTTTTAATACCAACAATTCTTTGACAATTGTAAGGATTAGATCGGTCTATATCTGTTACAAATATGAAATAAAAGTTGTACATTTTTAAATCAGTTCAATTGTGAAAAGATAGACATGAACACGAAATTAAAATTTTATGTAACAAAATATAAATTACCTTTCACTTCCCAAAAATAACGTTTGTTGTATTTGGTGTCCTGAGGAGCAAAATGACTTTGACACCATTCAATAATTTTCTTTGAATTGTCTATCATGTTACCTATGTATATTTTTGAATTATCAATTTAAAGAAAATATATCTAAGCTAAAATTTTAAATTATTTGAAATTCATATGTATGTATGTATGTATGTATGTATGTATGTATGTATGTATGTATGTATATATATATATATATATATATATATATATATATATATATATATATATATATGTATGTATATATATATATATATACATATACATATATATGTGTATATATATATATACATATACATATATATATATGTATATATAGATATACATATACAGATATATATATATATATATATATATATATATATATATATATATATATATATATATATATATATATATATATATATATATATATATATATATATATATATATATATATATGTATATATATATATGTATATATATATGTATACATATATATATATATATATATACATACATATATACATATATATACATACATATATACATATATATATACATATATACATATATATATACATATATACATATATATATAGATATATATATACATATATATATACATATATATATATACATATATATATACATATATATATATACATATATATATACATTTATATATATACATATATATATATATTTATATATATATATATATATATATATATATATAACTATTGAACATCATGTGTACCTGCAAGTTCATGTTGGCGAAGTGCACGCTTCACACATGCTCCTGCTCCATCATGCTCTCCTTTTCCATGTCCACTTTCAAAGAAGATCCACAAAAATTTAACATTACATCTAGCATGTTGCATGGCTAGCCAATTAAAAGCTTTTGCAGATTTAAATTGTCCTGCAAAATTAAGTTGCGCATGTGCATACATACATGTCATCCTTTAATGATTTAACAAAAAATGAAATGAAAATAAAAATAAATTGAAGTATCAATACACAACCCTGCACAACCATCAAACCAAATCCAATGTTGCGAAGCCTTTATCCCGCGATTTGCAATGTCTTCTAAAAACATTGCAAAACAATGAGCCACATAGCTCCTATCATGAACCTTATCATCACTGATATAGAAATGAACCTCCTTGATGATAATGCATTCATTTGGATCGGGACTTTCTACCTCATTCAAATCATATTGTGCATGTCTATAGGTCACTTGCACAAATATTGCAACCTGATCAGAATGATAATATTGAGCTTGAAGCTCTTTTTGAGGGGAAAATGTATAGTTCTGAGCAAAATCTACAATTGAAAGAATACAACTAGGTGGAAAACAATCTTTCGAATCATGAAACTATTTAGCTTGCCATCGTGCACCATGAGAATGATGGATATGTGGATAAATGAGAGTAAAGAATCTGGTCATAAACTCAAGGTAGGGCAATTCACTCTCCTTCAAAACAATTTTTTTGGATTCATCTCCACTCCTTGTTTGATATGTCTCATATTCAAATCTTTTCCACAAAACTGGTGTTGAAACATTAATATTGTCAATTTGCAATCAAAATTTATGCAAATCTCCACAATCACTGCATGCATTCTTTATACACTGTACTTTGAACTCATCTGAATCTTCTAATTTATCACATAAAATAGATTTCACAAATTGTGTTGTACTTCCAGGGATGACCATATTTGAATCAAGAACTGCCATAACTTTTTTATATGATTGCAGGTATAGATGAAACTCAATGTGATTTTGACAACAACAAGTTTCACGAACCTTATTTATGCGTACAAAGCAAGGGCGCGACCTCTCAAACATTCTCTGACGTATTTTCACATCTAAAAATTCTTTCTTGAATTCTTCAAATAATTCACTTTGTGTTGTATCTATAAAATTTTTTGGATGTGCAATTTTCATACCAGTCTCTTCATCTTTCATCTGTATTGTATCTCTTCTATTAGAAGAAACATGAGAGTGAGCGGTCAAATATTCAATGACTAGTTTTTTTACATCTTCAGAAATTCTATCTTTTCGAGGAAGCCTACAAATACTTACCCAATTGTGTTCAATGTTTTCATCTAACATATTTCTCTTCCTGATATATCTTTGAATAGTTATTCTAGATACATTCAATAAATCAGAAATTGCATTCACTTGCTTTCTCTGTGTCAACCTCATACTAGATAAAGTAGTCATAATTGCTCTACGTGCAGCACTTAAATCAACTCCTCGACTTGAGTTATTAATCGATTTTGAACTATTGTTCGATTTACATTGTCTCCTGAGTTTTTCTTGTTGTCAACACCCAACAACTCCAAAACAAGAATCATTTCTTTTTTCCTGAATAACTTAACAAATAATTGAGCTCTCCCAACCATACTTTTATTTTCAAAGTATTCATCCCAAAGTTTTTTGCAATGATTTTTAATTGTACTTTCAGATAACATTTCTTCTGATGAAAGTTGACTGAAAAGTGAATCCTCATTCATCTCATTCAAATTGCCCATGCCAAAAGATATATTTCCACCTCTGGAACTACCAATTTGTTCCCCTGTTTCAATTGCATCTTCTTGAATATCAATAGGTTCTTGTTGATCTTCTTCAATATCAATAGGTTCTTGCTGATCTTCTTGAACTTCAACAGGTTGATCTTGATTATCTATTTTTTGATATTTTTTGTCATCCTTTGTTCGATCATATTTTTTGATTCTATTTCTTTTATTCCCCATTTGCAAAAACTGTTCAGATTCAAGTTTTCCAAAGCTTTCACAATTCTTCAATTCAATATCAGAGCTAAAATATGTAAACCTGTATATCAAATACTGACCAAAATCCTGTTAACAAAAAAAACTGAATAAAATTAAAGTCATAAAAATCATTAATAAATATAAATCTACAATAAATTTCACATGCAATACCTAAATATCAAATAAAAATCATTAATAAATTAAAAAAAATATTAAAAAACACTTAATTTAAAATAAAAACTATTTAAATCTTACAAATAAAATTAAAATAATTTATAAATCTCAAAAAACTTTTTTTTTAAAAAATGATTTTATATAAAAAACTAAAAAAAATCAATTTTATTAAAAAAAGCGGGTAAAATTGAAATTTAGGGGCTTAGCTCATATGTGACCAGGTTTGGTCATGAAACCGACCATGGGTTCGGCCGAACCTCTTAAGTTCGACTGAACCCTGTTAGGCCGAACACAGTTTGGCCGAACCAGTCTATGTGGCATCCCACATGGCAGCCAAGTAAGCAAAAATTAGGATGACTCAGAAGTTCTCACTTCTGGGTTTTGATTCTCTATCAAAATTTACCTTTCTGTAAAATCTAAAAATAGCATTTTCTAGAGCTCGGAGTCAGGATTATAATCATATAATTTTTATCATGTTTTGATTCCATATAATATATTATAAATTGAAATTACTTCAAGTAGGTATTTTAACATTTAAGAACACACTCGTTCGAAAAATATTAAAAATATCAAATCATGTCAGAAAAATTAAAACTTTATATTTAACACTAGAGGAGAGATTCCTCTTCAATAATATGTAATTTTTTTTTAAAATGGTGTAGATTTGATAGGAAAAAGTTAATGCGGACTAAAAACTATTGATTTCGGGTAACACCGACTTTGGATAGTTATAACAGACAAAATATATACTGAAATGTAATCTTTCTTTTTTTATGCACTAGCTATACATGTCATCTAAAACATATTATGAAATCGGAGTAAAAAAATATTATTTGCATAAAATTTGATAATGCAGACTAGACCCTAGATTTTCAGCATATTTCAGCAATAAAAAAATGGACTTCAAAAATTAAAAAACTATGTCAAACTTTGTTCAAATTTTTTTTAAAAAAATATAAGTATAAACTTCATCAAATTTTACACATTTCATTAGTTTACATCATCTTCAAATTCTAAACACAAATGCCATTTTTATATCGTCAAAGTTAAAAAATTTGTATGTTGTTGTCCATTTCCTTTATAAAAGTGTGACACAGGTTTGTACTTTTACCCTTAGATAATAGCGCAATGATGATCAATAGCTAATGAAAGAACAAATTGCAACACATCTTAAGAATGAAGAAATAAAATTAAATAGTCTCTATAATAAAAGATGTCGTAGAAAAATGAAATCCCTTGCTAGGATTTTTCACACCCTTTAGTCAAGCCAGATAGCTAAATAACACAAAACAAAAACCCACAAAATTTTAGAATGATTTGAAAAGTCTAAATCCATCATAATGAACACTTCAAACAACAAAAGCAACACCATGGCCAAACCTAAAAGATAGACAAAATAACAATACCATAAATTAATATGCCTCAACATCGTCCTTCCACTCTTGCTTAATCGTTTCTCCACTCATTCTCTCAAACCTTTCTCAAAAACACTAAAAAATATGAAATGAATGATTACCATCAAAATAATGGGAAAAACATTCCCACCAATATTATCTAACACATGCCTGTAGTTTACAATCTTAAGTAAAACATTAGAATAGATGTATTGTCATGTACCTCCACCTATACATATATTATGAAAATGACACACGTAGATACTTTATATTTCCCATTATTCATAACTAAAACTAATAAAAAGGCCAAATAAAATATGAGTCAATTAGAGAAGAAAAAAAATACTATATATTGAATATACACATTACAAATGATTGCAAAACATTCAAATCATTATTTCACTTAAACAAATTAATAGGCAAGAAAACATTATTTGCCAAACAAAATTGAATAATTTTTTTTTAAAGAAATAACATAAATTTATATTTATAATTTATAAATAATATAAATATTAAACTAAGTATTTTTACTACATATTAATTCTATTTTGTTATAGAAAAAGAGATTATTCAATTAAAGTCCTGCCAGAAGTGAAGTGACAAAGTGGAATCAAATTTAATTAAATTTGGTGAATGCCTTGCAACTATGTTGTCATTACTTTGTTTTACTTCAATCCATTTTAATTTTCATTACATGTTGAATTGTCATTAGATCTAGTATCATTCATTTTCATCGTCATTGCTACCATTTACTTGAATTTTCATTGTCTTGCACATTGTTGACCTCATTTCATTTATTGTGCATGTTTGTCGTTTCAAACACAATTTTTGGATTTTCATTGTCATTAGTTCAAAAGTCATTACCTACTATTACATTGTGCATGTATGTCGTCTGAGATACGAAACTTGCACAACTAAATCTATAGATTTTCATCATCATTAGTTCAAAAGTCATTACCTACCATTTACTTGAATTTTCACAACATATTGTTGACCTCATTTTATTCATTGTATTGTACATGTATGTCATCTCACACATGAAACTTGAACAACTTAATATGTGTGAGTTCAAAAAGTCATTATCTGTCATTTACTTGAATTTTCAGTTCACATTATTGACCTTATTTCATTCATTTTACATGTATGAATTTTCAGTTCACATTATTGGTCTCATTTCATTCATTTTACATATATGAATTTTCAGTTCACATTATTGACCACATTTCATTCATTTTACATGTATACCAGTTTAGACATAAAAATCTATCAATTTTCATTAACATTAATTCAAAAGTCATTATCTACCATTTACTTGAATTTTCAGTCCACATTGTTAACTTCATTTCATTCATTGTGGCATGCTGTCTTAGACACGAAACTCGCAAAAAATGATTTGTGGATTTTCTTTGTCATTAATTCAAAGAAAATTTATCGTTGCCCACAAAGTAAACAGTCTCCAAGATTAAAGGATTTCCATACATCCCTTTAGCAGGTCACAACATTTATTTAGAGTAGACCTGTCTATGTTTAATGCGTCAAAATACAATCTATGGTGAGATCTTGGCTGTTACAATCGTAGACTTTGTTATACGAGTGGCAGGGAAAAGCATTAAAAAAAGAATATTCAAGTAGATATTATTCATACGCTAATATCCCACACATTTCTTGGCCAATTTGTTGACAGCAGTACTCCGGAAAGAGCTGTACTGTTATTGTCATTTATCAAATTATCATTTATTCTTAATTATTTAATTAAGAATTTTTCAAGTGATTTTAAATAGATTATTTACTATTGTAAAAGTGTTTGAAAATATTTTATTTATTAAAGTGTATAATTAATTTTATGAATTTAATACAATGATGATTTAGATCAATGATTCATTGTGTTTAATCATTCATTACTAATTATTGATAGTAAATAAATTATTTATTTTTTAAGGTGTTATTTATTATATTTATTTTTATTAAAGTTCATATATTTTTATAGATTTATTTTCATTTTTATTATTATGTTTATTTAATAGTTTTGTTAATATATTGAAGTGTTATTTTATTAGTTATTTATTGTAGATAAATATATGATTCTAATCAAAATAAGTAGATTCTATTCTAAGTTTGATCCATATGATGTTAATTATTATGTCGAGAGGCCTAAGCTTACAATGGCAATAGACCCACACATATAGGAGGTCAGCGTTTAACGGTGTAAAAAAAAAGAAATGCTTCATATTCCCTTCCACCTGTCAAAAAACGCTCCACCATGATTTAATTAAATTGATAATAAACACCCGACTATTACCATCTTACCATCTTACCCAACTATTATTAGAATAAACGGACGAGCCAGTCGAAGATTATGGAGAGCGGGGAAGGGTTTGGAAAAATGAGGAAAGCCCTGGCGTTTTGATGGCGCTGCCGCCCCTGCCTCAGACTTTTGCCATTGATTCTCATAAGTACTCTGAGATATGGCAGGGATTGTGGGCTTTTGCACAACAGAGTCCGTCATAATTTCTCTATAAATTATGGCTCCATGGATTGTCATTTTGCTCTCAGAGAGAAGCTACGGATTGCAAGAATTTGATAAATTTGGTTTATCTCAGAGTAATACGATTTTGTTTTTGTCTGTCTTAGATGATTTTGTCTGAAGTTAATGAAAAATTTTAGATGATTTTGTCCGAAGCTAATGAAATTTCTTCCATGAACGCTAATGAAATCTCTTCCATAAATACTGATAAGAGTTTTAAATTCAGAGCTAATAAATTCTACAGCTTGAATGTTCTTTGTTACATAAGGTTATTTTCATAGTTTGTGATTCATATAATTTAAATCCCCTGTTTATGACGAGGAAAGCGAAGACTGTGAAACAGAACAAGAGCAGAATGAGCACAAACAGGGCGGCCAAGTAAAGCCAGATGAGCGATGTGACTCTGCAGCAAGCGTCCACCAAGACAGCGAGAGAGACGATCATAAGAAAAGCCCCAATTGTAATAAGAGGCCATTGAAAAAGCTTCTCACAGTCGTTGTTTGGCCTTGTTGCGAGCAATATTCCAGCGCCCAAGATCAAGATAGAGAGCAGAAATGTGACAAGATTAAGTCAGCCCATGAGCCATCCGATCTCACATCCTAGGAAAAACAAGAGTTATAAAACCTGTAATTTCAAGCAATGCCTCTGCAAAACAAATGGGCGTTACTAGATAGAAATTAAAGAGAAAACGTCAGCGCTCCCGTGGTTGCGTCTTCGCATTTGGAATGTGTGTTACTTTCACGGTGATTTCCTTGACAGATTGTTTTAATTCTTTATTTTGATGGCAGTTTCGTGGATTTGAAAAAATGATTTGTGAAAATAGTTGAAAATTTTAAGTCGATTTCCTGAAGATACAGAGAATTTTCTTATTATGGAAGGATAGCCAGATTTCTTGAAATCAGTGTGCTTTAATTTTAATTTGTTTAGCACTTTCACCGTCTTCGAAAAAGATGTTTGTGTTTATACATTTTTTTTTCTTCCATGTAAGCCCCGTGGATTTGAAAATTTTCTCGCTGAGAGTAGACGATCTTGAAAAGACACAAAATTTTCTTATAATGGAACAATTTCCATATGGCAAGGACGTAATTTATGAATGCCAAGAGATTACAGATGCAGATAAATTA
The DNA here is from genome assembly GCA_027943335.1 of Chamaecyparis obtusa. Taxonomy (NCBI): domain Eukaryota; kingdom Viridiplantae; phylum Streptophyta; class Pinopsida; order Cupressales; family Cupressaceae; genus Chamaecyparis; species Chamaecyparis obtusa. The sequence continues at coordinate 36,109 of BSBK01007659.1, read as the reverse complement.
TGCAAGACAATTTTTACAAAACAATTTAATGACCGAAATGGATAAATTTGGAATGTGTGCAATACATGTAGCAGCCATCAAAGGACGTTCGGACATAATAGAAGAATTTATATTAAGATGGCCAGATTGTGTTGAAATCTGGAGTTCAGATCGTAAGACAATTTTACACATTGCTGTGGAATATGATAAATTTGCGGTGGTGCAAAATCTGGTGCAAAACCTACAAGCAAATAAAGAGGCACAAAAAGTTGCGCAATTAGTGAGCCGAGATCACGACTGTTTTCACAATACAACATTACATTTGGCACAGCCACACTTATGATGTGTAAACTTATTTTTAATTTAATAAGATTAATTTTTGAATTTGATGAATGATATATATACATAGTATTATAAATATATAGGAAATTTGAAGTGAACAATTTAATTTATGTGTCAATAAAAAGATCTAGATTTATTAAATACAAAGTAAATTTTACATACTTTGTAGTTCATATAAGACTAATGAGCTATATGTTGATATTTGAAAGAAAATTTTAAAATATTTTTAAACTATCAAAAGACTGTAAAGAAATAAGAATCAATCAAATAGACTTTAAACACGAGAGACAAAATTAATTCAATACAAAATGAAGGGGATTCTAATATAAAGATGCAACAAAGAGGCTCTCTAAAGATGTTGAAACTAAATATCTCAATGACCAGTGTGTAGAGAAACAAGAAATGGTGATATTGTTAGAAATTTGTTGTAGAATGAATAATAGAGAATAGAATGATATTCAAAAGAGAATAAAATTCAAAAGTATGAGATAATTCTTGAGAGAAAAATTTAGAATGTTCTATTCGAAAACTTAGTATCCAAGAGATTTTAGAAACTTAGATTCTTATTTTTGAAGGAAGAACAAATTCAAAATCGTGGAAATATATTTAGGGAATTTTAGTGTAACAATGAGAGATAATATATAAATATATTGGTAGTCATCATATTAATTGATGACTAAAGAGTTTCTTAGGTCACATCAAAATGTCCTACCATAAACACTAATTTATGTTTTACCTTTTATTTCATGACAAATAAATATATTATTTCACTAAGGTCAACATAGACATGCTAAAGTCCAAAGACTTAGAGGTGTCATAATATGATTAAACCATGAGAAACAAAATCAAGATTTTATAAAGGACTTCATGTTTTACATAATCAATAATATTGGTATGGTTTTCCACTTGGATTGAGAAAAAGTACAAAAAATTATAGGTTAGGGTATGTCTTAATATTATGGTTAAGGTTAGGGATTGTGTTAGGGTTAGGGTTTAGGGTAAGTGTTAGGATTAGGATTTAGTATTTATGATTACAGATTAGAATTTAGGACTAGATTTATAATTAGGGATTTTCATTTAGGATTATGGTTTAGGTAAGGATTTAGAATTTATGGTTTAGTATTTCATATTAGGGTTTAACTTTTAGGATTACAAATTAGCATTTAAGATTTAGGATTATGGTTAGGATTGAGATTATGATATTGATTTACATATGGTTAGTATTATAGTTAGGGTTAGGGTTAGGGTTTACCAATTAGGATTACCATTTAAGTTTAGAATTTTGGATTAGATTTACAACTAGGGATTATCATTTATGATTATGGTTTAGGTAAGGATTTAGGATTTGCGGTTCAACATCTAGGAATAGGGTTTAGTATTTTGGATTAGGGTTTAGTATTTAGGATTAGGGTTTAGCATTTAAGATTTACAGTGATGGTTAGGCTAAGGATTATGGTATCAATTTATGTATGGTTAGTATTATGATTAAGGTTAGGGTTAGGGTTTAGCATTTAGTATTTAGGGTTACACGTATGATTAGGATAATGGAACAAGTTCACATCATAATTGGTGCTATGGTTAGGGTTAGGGTTTGTATTAAGGTTTACTATTTAGGATTATAGTTTAGTAATTATTATTAGGGTTAGGATAAGGGTCTATAATTTGTAATTAGTGCTTAAAATTTAGGGTTAGAATTTAGCACTTATGATTAGGGTTTACTATTGAGGATAATAGTTTAGTTTATGATTTAGGATTTAGTATCTACCATTAGGTTTTGTCATTTACAATAAGGGTTAGGAGTAGGAATTAGCATTCAGGATTAGGGTTTATCTTTTATTGATGTTATTTAGCCTTTACAATTTTGGATCACCATTAGGATTATGCTTTAGGTCCGGATTTAGGATTTATAGTTTAGCATCTAGGATTATTGCTTAGGATTTAGGAATAGGGTTATGATTTATCAACTAGGGTCAAGATTAAGGTTTATCATTAATGATTAGAGTTCAACATATAGGATTTAGGTTTATGATTAAGATTAGAGTTAGGGTATGGGCTCAAATCATAGTTAGGTACTGAGTTGACATTAGGATTTGGGTTTGGTATTTAAGATCAGGGTTTAGATTAGGTTTTAAAATTTAGGATTTAACATTCAGGATTAGGGTTTAGCATATAATATTAGGGTTTACCATTTAAGATCATGCTTTATCTTAGGATTTAGGATGTAGGGTGTAGCAATTAGCGTTAGGATGAGGGTTTAACATTTAGGATTAAAGTTAAATTGGTGTTTATCATTTAGGATTATAGTTGAGTAATAAGGATTAGGGTTAAGATTAGAGTTTAGAATTTATGATTAGGTTTTAGCATTTGAGATTAGGGTTTCACATTTAGGATTTAGGGTTATGGTTAGAATTTCTAAGACCCTATAAATATTTGGTCACACCCTAAGCATAATTCAAACTATAAGGTTAGGGATTATGTTAGGGTTAGGATTTAGGGTAAGTGTTAGGATTAGGGTTTAGTATTTATGATTAGGGTTTAGCATTTAGGACTAGGTTTATAATTAGGGATTTCCATTTAGGATTATGGTTTAGGTAAGGATTTAGAATTTATGGTTTAGTATTTCGGATTAGGGTTTAACTTTTAGGATTACATATTAGCATTTAAGATTTAGGATTATGGTTAGGATTGAGATTATGATATTGATTTACATATGGTTAGTATTATAGTTAGGATTAGGGTTAGGGTTTACCATTTAGGATTATCATTTAGGTTTAGCATTTTGGATTAGATTTATAATTAGGGATTATCATTTATGATTATGGTTTAGGTAAGGATTTAGGATTTACAGTTTAGCATCTAGGATTAGGGTTTACTATTTAGGATTAGGGTTTAGTATTTAGGATAAGGGTTTAGCATTTAGTATTAAAGATTAGCATTTAAGATTTACAGTGATGATCAGGCTAAGGATTAGGTATCAATTTATGTATGGTTAGTATTATGATTAAGGTTAGGGTTAGGGTTTAGCATTTAGTATTTAGGGTTATACATATGATTTGGATAATGGAACAAGTTCACATCATAATTGGTGATATGGTTAGGGTTAGGGTTTGTATTAAGGTTTACTATTTAGGATTACCGTTTAGGTTTAGCATTTTGGAATAGATTTACAAAATTAGAGATTATCATTTATGATTATGGTTTAGGTAAGGATTTAGGATTTACGGTTTAGCATCTAGGATTAGGGTTTAGTATTTAGGATTAGGGTTTAGCATTTAGTATTAAAGATTACCATTTAAGATTTATAGTGATGGTTAGGCTAAGCATTTGGTGTGATAGTTGTCTTCACATACCTCGTTGTGTGTGAGATCCACCTTTTGTGCTCTTATCACATTATCATCCTAATCCAATGCACATACTTTATTGCATATTAGAGGATGATCCACATTTGGTGGACATGTGATTACACCTAGCATAGGTGATAGCTTATCAGCTCCTTATCATTCTCTCTTATTGCCTTTCTTATATAAGGAGGCCTATTATGTAATCATTTCATGAACATTCATTGGTGAATATCATTAATTCATTGGATCTATTCAATCCATCCTTGCATTCATATTTTCTCTTGTTCTTTTCTTCAACCTCTTGATCTTGGTTCAATATTTGCTATTTGCAAATTCTTACAAATATAAATATTATTAATACATAAATTATACATATATATATTAACTTACAATCATTATGAACTTTCACATTAATCGTAATCTCTCAATGTAATTAAAATCTTACCAAGTGGAATACATGCAGGAGAATCCCATATCTAAATTCGATGGATTGGGCGAATGGTGCACATTTTTGTGAGTGTATGTTGTCATTACTTGAATGACTTTAATTAATTTTCATTGTCATTACCAAACTATTTACTTGAATTTTCAATGTCTTGCAGATTGTTGACCTGACATACTTCTAGGAAGCTCAGGTCCGCCTATCGTCTCATACACGAATTTGTACCATCTAAAAGACTGTTGCATGCTATTATGGAAATTTCTTGGCTGTTACACTTTGTTATCAAAATGCCCCGCAAAAACAAAAGACTTGTTTAACCAGTTCACATGGCTTCACAGCTTTTTCATTCGGAGACTTTGACATCATCGGAGCCTTTGATCAACATGATCACTTTGATCACTTCATCCATCAAATTTAATCATTCATTATAAATTATTTAGTTAAGAAATTTTACTATGATTTTAAATAAATTATTTATTATTTTAATAGTGTTGTTTATTATATTTTATATATTAAATTTTATATATTTATATATTTGTAATGTATATTTTTTAATTTATTATTATTATTATTTTAATAACCTTTTAAACATATTACTAGTTTTTAATATAATAATTTTTAAACAAATAATAAAAGAGCAATTTTTAAATAAACAAAACAATTTTTAAGTAAATGTAAATGTTATTAGTAATAGGCTAAGCAAGTACTATTGCATCAATTTGAGTTTTTAGTGTTAACTAGTAATTAAATAAAACTGTTTAGACCAATTAGAATTTTTAAGATTTTGTATTTTGTAATAAATTTCATGTTTCTAAAGTTAGATGCAATTTTTTTAACTTTATCATGTATAAAAATTATTTTTCTATTATTTGATCGGTTTAAATGAGTTTGGGTTTTATATAAGAGATTTTCAGATAATGCATTATTTTCGCTACTAATTCTATAGAAAATATCAATTTATTTTAGCTCATCTAGTTTATTGGATTTGATGATAGTTTCTTATTTTTATATTAAAAATATATGTAATAATATTCATAATTATAATTTTTTAAAATATGAAAATTATTTGATGTGATAAAATACATATAAATTTATATATTTATATAAATAATTATGTATGATATTTATATAAATATATAAATATATATATGATTTTAATTTAATTAAAATTAATTTTTTTTAAATACTTTAGTTGTTGATAAAAGAAAACAAAGTATCGTATAAAAAAGTTTAAAACGAAATTTATTTAAAAAATATATATTATTAAAATCTTAAAAAAAATAAAAACAAAAAAAATTAAGGACGGAATGGGGAGGGCAGAAGCCCAAACCCCACCCGCCATCTCCTCCACGGCTGCCGCACAGAGGCTGCTGCGCAGTGCGGAGCACAGGGAGAACACGGCAAGCCGCACGGAGACCAGTGGCCCGGCCATAGCTCCTCCACCGCAGAGCGGCCTCCATTCCTTTCTCCCTGGCGTGCAGGTGCGGCCATTCGGCCCCTGCAAAAACATTTAATAAAAAACGCAGGGATTTATTATTAAAAAATAAATAAATTAGCTAATATAACTAAGATTAAACTTTTATTATGATAATTTTAAATTCAAATTTAAAATAAAATATTATATAAAAGGATTAACAATATGATTACGGGAGAAATAAAACTAATTCTAAGTAATTATAACAAGGAAATCTTAAGGGACTTTAATCCAAAAAAAATTTCTCATATGTGAGGAGTATTTATAGGATTGAGTTTTTAATTAAATGAATATTATAAAGAATGGATTTCAAAATAAATATATATTGGTTTATTAATGGGACTAATATCTTTGCATGGTTACCTAGAAAATTTAAAAAATATATTTGATTAATGGATTTTAGGTAGATGTTTCATTTAAATTTTTAAGTTTCAATTTTAGAATAATTTAAAATACAATTTAATTCAAGGGATGAATATGTGGAAGAGTAATAATAAATTTAGTTAGTTTGTTAGTTAAATTTAATGGTTAATTTCTATTATAGAAGGATTTTAAAGAATTGTTTAGTTAGAGTTAATGAAGAAAAATATTAATTTAAATAATTTAATTGTCGAACTAAATTTAGCTAAAGGCTATATTTTTTTAAAAACTTATTTAAATGGTGAAAATGACACACTTAGTAAACAAATCTTATGATAATGCATTGAACAAAATTTTAACTTTAAGATCATAATCAACCATAGAAACATTATGTATGGAGTTTTATTTTGACCATATGGATAAATATCTCGATATTAATTTCCCTTCTAGAACTCTCTATAATTTTTTTTTTTAAGTATTTAAACGTAAGTTGGATATTACTTTAGCTAATATTTGATTTAGTTTGTAATACCCCTCACATCTTATTACTGTTGAGACTATGTTTAGTTTGATACTGTTTTATCTTAGTTGATTAGATAAAACATATATCATATGTTATATTTATATTGTGGTGTGTGATTAAACAATTATATTTTGGATGTTAATTGTCATGTTTGAACTGGAACAAAACATTATGTGATGGTTAAATTTAGTAATGATGGATTTTATATGATGTTTCAAATGCATGAATTAATTGATGTAATTTAGATGATTATTATATTTGGTACTTACCCCATACCCGCATGTGTATGGTATCGTGTTTGTTATCATATATGTTTTCTTTTCTGTTGACGTGCTTGTATGGTAGAAAAGGAGGCGTAGTTACCGCATTGAGTCGGGTCCACACGTCTCAATCATCCCTACCATTGTCTGTTATTATATTTATATATGCACATGTACATGTAGTGGTTTTTATGCAAGTTGCAGGTACCGAGCATCGACTTCCCTGACTTGACAGGATGAGCGTGCCCTTATTATGTCTCAATGGCAGAGAAGGGGAGTTAGCACTCAAGCCAATTCCCTAGCCCAACCTAATCGTCCTAGAATAACAGATGAAATCTTACTTGACTTACCTGATTCAAATTCGTTCTGGCAGAACGAATCCGATATATATTTTCCCGGTTGAGCATGATATTGATCTTAGGTGTTGTTCCATGTTGGTGTTGTATTTTGACCTTGTGGATTGATGTCTGATTTCTGATAGCTATTTATATTATGTTGGCATATTGGTAAATATAATGTTATTAGTAGGGTATAGCATAATCAGATATATATGTTTTCACTAAGTCTTTTATAATAATAATATTATTAATTGTATATATATTAATTTTATATATATATGTTTATATAGACACAACTTATCATGTAATTTTGAAATATTAGAGTGATATGACCTAATTCATAAGAGGAAATAAAATGAAAAGAAATTTATAATTTAAAAATTGATATATTTTATTCCCATAAATGGGAGGTTGACTTGAATAGTAGGGGGAAAATAATAAAATATTTTTTCCCCACTTTTTCAAGCCAATTTTAGAGGAAGACTTGTGATTACTTTGTATATGCAAAATTTAGAGGAGAGAATAGGGAGAGAAGTGAAGGTTTGAGGAAGAGAAGAGAGGAAGAGTTGAAGGCAAGTTAGGAGCTGATTTGGAAGCAGCTGAGGGTTCAAGCTTGTGGATTGGTGAGGTATTCTCGGCTGGACTTGATCAGCCTGCTTGTTGAACCAGGTAGGATTTGGGTTCCCTTAATATGTACTAAATTAGTTTCAATTTTCTTCCAGCAAAGTAGAGGATACACTTATCTTCTCAAATGAAGTGTGAAGCAATAAACGATTGAGATTTTAGCTTTCAATGTGGAATTTTAACACCTCAACATACAAATTTCTCCAATTCAGTCATTAGTGGAAGCCAAATTTGAAATGGGTAACACTTGTTATTTCCAAACACAATGAATCTTAGTTATATTTTGATCCAATGTTTGCCAAAATACTTATTTATTAGATCATACAATTATTCCAAATTGAGGGAATTAGTAAATCAAATTGACAATCAAATTGAGAAACAAATAACATTATGTATGTGGTAGCAAAACAATCTAAGTGTTTCAATGGAGAAAACCAATAGCAAAAATAAAACTAAGTCTTGAGCATATGGACATTTCCAGCTCTCTGGAAAATGTATGGATATAACTCCCATACACTTTCTAAACACAGACATGATTTTATTATTTGTTGCCACCTATCTCCATGAAATATTTATTATATAATTTGAAAATATTAGAAACCTAACCTAGCATCCACGTGCCCCAAGGGGAAGAGTCAAATCCTAAGCAATGATGTTTGGAGGCCCCCACTCCAAATCTGCATCCAAGACAAGGTTTGAAGGAATTAATTGTTCAAACTCAAAAGCAATCCTCATTAAGGGGTAGAGAGATTGGGGGCGGGACAAGAAGATTTGGTCCCACCTCCAACACAATACCCCATGCCTTGAGAGGTACAGAAGCATGAAAGGGCAGGAATAAACAAGTTTTAAAAAAAATTTGGCTGCATAACTTAGCATAACTTTTAGTGTTAATCTCTTGGGTTCCCTGGTGGGGCGTTACAACTTGGTATCAGAGCACGAGTTCTACAATGGAAACTCTGGGAATAATATGTGCGCCCATTAGGTCTTATTAGGTAAACATGTTAAAACCAAACTTAGACATCAAAACAACTTGTTTGTGGAAATCTTTAACTCTCACGAAAACTTAAACTGAAACAAAACATGCTTTAAACTATGTTCTTATGTGGTTGCTTTATGGTTTCAAATGTGACATACTTAATATATATATATGCTTAAATGTTTTTTCCTAATGCTATGGTTGCAGGAAACATGCCTCTTGTGACTAGAGCCCGTGGGTTAGGTAGAGGTAGAGGTAGAGGTAGAGTGGACACACCCTCTTTCTCAGTTGATCAGGATAGTGCACAGAGCCATAGTAGAATTCAGAGTGATAGCAGCCAGGATGGTACAGAGGAATTAGACACCAGATAGATTTTACAAGCCATTCTTGAGAGGTTACCACCTTTGTAGAATAGAGGTAATCAGGGAGATCAGGTCAAAGAGAGGGAGAGGACTCCCCTTAGACAGGTTGTACCAGTAGAGTATGATGCCGCTATGGCAAGTCAAATGAAGGACCTGTTTAGAATGCCAAAACTCCCATTTGATGGCACAGGTACTAGGTTTGAGGTGGATACATGGCTCATTGGTTTAGATAGGTACTTCTCCATGTACCCATTTGCTAGCAATGTAAAAGCTAGATATGCTATCATGCAATTGACAGATTCAGCATCATCATGGTGGAGGACAGAAGAGAGTAAATTGGGAATCACCATAGATACAGTTACATGGGAGTTGTTCCTTGAGAGCTTTAGAGGTCGGTTTTTATCAAATCAGTGGAGACAGGACCGTGTGGATGAGTATCATTACCTGAGACAGAGGAATATGACCGTACAGGAGTATGAGCGGAAGTTCTTTGAGTTGAAACAGTATGCTGGTTATAGCAGTGAATCACCCCTCATGATTTAGCATTTTATTAGGGGGCTTAATGCCCATATCAGAGGGGAAGTGAAGGTCTTAGAACCCAAGACCCTTAGAGAAGCAGTAACAAAAGCTATACTCATAGAGAAGAAATTTCAAGGCAAACATGGTGGGCAGACAAGTGGTGGTGGCACATCAGATTTCAGGGGTAAACAGTCACAAGGTAACACCAGTTTCAAGAAGCCATCACACTTCTCCAAAGGCAATCAAAATCAAAGTCAGCAGAGTTCAAAACCCCTGATTAGAGTGGTACAGCTTCCAATTCAAAAAAGTTTCATAATAGTCCGCGCTTCAAGCGTAACTAGCCTTCTCAGCTCACACAGTCAGTGCAGAGCTCACATCCGGGTAGTGGTAGAGGCAGTTTCCATCAGTCCAGTGCACCCTCAACAGGTAGGGGTTATGGTAGAGGCACAGGTTGTTTCACATGTGGACAGTTTGGGCACATTGCAGTCAATTGCCCGTAGCGTGGTTCACAGTATTCCGGGCAGAGACCCGCACCATCTGAACCTACGATTGGGGATTCAGGTAGATCTCACAGAGTGTTTGCAGCAGTAGACCACCATCAGGTAGAGCACCAAGGCATAGTTATTGAGTCATCAGGTGCTATCCGGGGTATTGATGTTTCTATATTATTTGATTCTGGATCTACAGATTCTTTTATATCTCCATTTGTAGTAGAGAGATGTGGACTAGTGGCAGTAAAGCAAGGCATAGGTTGGCAAGTGGAGCTAGCTTCAGGGGCAAAGGTGAACACAAACACCTTAGTCCACCATTGTTGGGTAGATTTGGGTAGCTTTAGCACTTCAGTTGATCTTCACATAATTCCGTTGGGGTCATATGATGTTGTTTTAGGCATGGATTGGTTGGAATCCCATGGAGCTACTATTGATTGTAGACAGAAGATCATTAAATGTAGGGATGATCGGGGTTTAAATATTGAGATTAGAGGCATTCAACATCCTATTTCCCTTCGTATTATTTTTGCCATGCAGTTGAAGCGGAGCATGAGAAAGGGATGTCAAGTGTTTGGAGTGTCCTTGAGTGAGATTGAGGATGAGGATGGTGAGAAGAAGTCCCTTGATCACCCTATGCTACAACAATTTATTGATGTCTTTCCAGATGAGATCCCAGGTATGCCACCAAAGCGGGATATCAATTTTCGTATTGATCTTACTCCAGGAGCAGAGCCTATATCTAGAGCTCCATACAGGATGACTACACAGGAGTTGAGTGAGTTGAAGCTCCAATTGGAAGAATTGTTGGCTAAGGGATGTATCAGGCCTAGTGTTTCACCTTGGGGAGCACCAGTTCTCTTTGTCAAAAAGAAGGATGGTTCTTTACGACTGTGCATTGATTACAGACAGTTGAACAAAGTAACAGTCAAGAATAGGTATCCTTTGCCACAGATTGATGATCTCTTTGATCAGGTGAAAGGTGCAAGGGTGTTCTCTAAGATAGATCTCAAGTCAGGTTATCATCAGTTGCGCATTAGAGATGAGGACATCCACAAGATAGCTTTCTGGACATGCTATGGTCACTATGAGTTCACGGTGGTACCATTTGGCTTGATGAATGCTCCATCTGTATTCATGAGTTTGATGAATGGGGTATTCCGTAAGTATCTTGATCATTTCATTGTTGTCTTCTTGGATGATATTTTGGTTTATTCTAAATCCATGGAGGAACACGAAGAGCACCATCGGTTGGTATTGCAGTGCCTTAGAGAGAATCAATTTTATGCTAATCCAGCTAACTGTGAGTTCTTCAAGACAGAGATTCAGTACTTGGGCCACGTGATCTCGGGTGATGGTATTGCAGTGGATCCTGCAAAGATTCAGGCTATAGTTGATTGGCCAACACCTACAAATGTGTTAGAGGTTCGCAGTTTTATGGGTTTGGCAGGATATTATCGTAAGTTCGTAGAGAACTTCTCTAGAGTTGCTTATCCCATCACCTCATTGCAAAGAAAGGGAAAGAAGTTCATTTGGTCTGAGAAGTGTGAAGAGGCATTTAGAACCCTCAAGGATAAGTTGACTAGTGCACCTATTCTTTCAGTACCTGATCCCACAGGTGATTTTGTGGTTTGTACAGATGCTTCGTTGGAGGGTATTGGAGCAGTCCTCATGTAGGGAGGATGGGTGATTGCTTATGAGTCTCACAAACTCAAGGATCATGAGTTGAACTATCCCACGCATGATCTTGAGCTAGCAGTGGTAGTCCATGCTTTGGTCTGATGGAGACACTTTTTATTGGGACACCGATTTGAGCTTCATACTGATCATCGTAGTCTACAATATATTTTCACTCAGCCTAATCTAAATGCTAGATAGAGGAGATGGATGGAGTTCCTTTGTGAGTATGATTTTGAGGTTAAGTATATCCAGGGGAAAGAGAATGTGGTAGTTGATGCTCTGAGTAGGAAGAGGCAAGTTGCAGCTGTGACTACACTTGGTGTAGATTTGAGGAGTAGGACCTTGCAGGCACTTCCTCAAGATACTTTTTATCAGGAGGTGAAGGCAGAGATTGAGTCTGGGAGACCTCTAGTAGGAAAATTTGAAGGGTATGTGTTGGAGTCTGATGGTTTGTTGCGTCATGTGAGCTGGATCTATGTACCACCATTGGATGACCTTCGTTCATTGATCTTATCTGAGGCTCATTGTGCACCTTACTCGACACATCCTGGTGTCAAGAAGTTGCATGCAGATCTTCGACAACTATATCATTGGTCAGGAATGAAGAGGGATATTGCTGATTTTGTTGCTAGGTGCTTAGAGTGTCAGAGGGTTAAGGCAGAACATCAGCATCTAGCAGGACTTTTACAGTCACACAGTATTCCCTCGTGGAAATGGGATGTTATATTGATGGATTTTATTGTGGGTTTTCCTTTGACACCCCGTAGACATGATGCTATCATGGTCACTGTTGATCGGCTGACTAAGGTAGCTCATTTTTCTCCCATGAGATCCTCTTATACAGCTTCATCAGTAGCTACAGTCTTTATGCAGGACATAGTGAGATTGCATGGTATCCCTTGAAAGATTATTTCTGATAGGGATCCAGTATTTACTTCTGCATTTTGGACTTCTTTGCAGCATGATTTGGGTGTTCAGTTGAACTTTAGCACAGCCTATCACCCTCAGACAGATGGGCAGACAGAGCGTGTGAATCAAGTCCTAGAGGATATGTTGAGGATGTATGTCATGGATAGGCAGACACATTGGGAGGATTATCTATACCTAGTGGAGTTTGCATATAATAATGGATACCATAGTTCCATTGGCATGTCACCATTTCAGGCATTGTATGGGTGTCCTTGTCGTACACCCCTTAGTTGGGATAGGCTGGATGACAGGATTCTTTTGGGACCAGAGATGCTTTGTGATATGGAGCAACAGGTAGAGCGCATTCAGGAGCATTTGACCACTGCACAGGATAGATAGAAGAAATATGCAGATGCCCATAGGACAGATATTCAATTTTCTATTGGAGATAAGGTGTTCTTGAGAGTGCATCCAAGGAAGAGTCCAATCCATTATGGAAAGGGTTCTAAATTGGTGCCTCGATTTGTTGGACCGTTTGAGATTTTGGAGAGGATAGGTCCAGTTGCTTACCGTCTTGCATTGCCACCTAGCCTATCTTGTATACACGATGTATTCCATGTTTTTGTTCTTAGGAAATATATTCCAGATGTGACACATGTTCTTGATTGGAATGCATTACAGGTCAAGGATGAGTAGCTAGCTCTGGAGCCCGTGCACATTCTGTAGGTTTGGGATATCACACTCAAAGGCCGTATAATTCCTCAGGCCAGGGTCCAATGGGACCCAAATGATGAGACTACAGCTACTTGGGAGGATGCATTTCGATTGCGGGATGCCTATCCTTATCTGTTTGCAGGCTTCCAGGAGTAAGCCTAGTCCTAGGGGGGGAGGATGTAATACCCCTCGCATCTTATTACTATTGAGACTATGTTTAGTTTGATACTGTTTTATCTTAGTTGATTAGATCAGACATATATCATATGTTATATTTATATTGTGGTGTGTGATTAAACAATTATATTTTGGATGTTAATTGTCATGTTTGAACTGGAACAAAACATTATGTGATGGTTAAATTTAGTAATGATGGATTTTATATGATGTTTCAAATGCATGAATTAATTGATGTAATTTAGATGATTATTATATTTGGTACTTACCCCATACCCGCATGTGTATGGTATCATGTTTGTTATCATATATGTTTTCTTTTCTGTTGACGTGCCTATATGGTAGAGGAGGAGGTGTAGTTACCGCATTGAGTCGGGTCCACAAGTCCCAGCCATCCCTACCATTGTCTGTTATTATATTTATATATGCACATGTACATGCAGTGGTTTTTATGCAGGTTGCAGGTACCGAGCATCGACTTCCTTGGCTTGACAGGATGAGCGTGCCCTTATTATGTCTCAATGGCAAAGAAGGGGAGTTAGCACTCAGGCCAATTCCCTAGCCCAACCTAATCATCCTAGAATAACAGACGGAATCTTACTTGACTTACCTGATTCAAATTCATTCTGGCAGAATGAATCCGATATATATTTTCTCGGTTGAGCATGATATTGATCTTAGGTGTTGTTCCATGTTGGTGTTGTATTTTGACCTTGTGGATTGATGTCTGATTTCTGATAGCTATTTATATTATGTTGGCATATTGGTAAATATAATGTTATTAGTAGGGTATAGCATAATCAGATATATATGTTTTCACTAAGTCTTTTATAATAATAATATTATTAATTGTATATATATTAATTATATATATATATATATGTTTATATATGTTTATATAGATACAACTTATCATGTAATTTTGAAATATTAGAGTGATATGACCTAATTCATAAGAGGAAATAAAATGAAAAGAAATTTATAATTTAAAAATTGATATATTTTATTCCCATAAATGGGAGGTTGACTTGAATAGTAGGGGGAAAATAATAAAATATTTCTTCCCCACTTTTTCAAGCCAATTTTAGAGGAAGACTTGTGATTACTTTGTATATGCAAAATTTAGAGGAGAGAATAGGGAGAGAAGTGAAGGTTTGAGGAAGAGAAGAGAGGAAGAGTTGAAGGCAAGTTAGGAGCTGATCTGGAAGCAGCTGAGGGTTCAAGCTTGTAGATTGGTGAGGTATTCTCGGCTGGACTTCATCAGCTTGCTTGTTGAACTAGGTAGGATTTGGGTTCCCTTAATATGTACTAAATTAGTTTCAATTTTCTTCCAGCAAAGTAGAGGATACACTTATCTTCTCAAATGAAGTGTGAAGCAATAAACGATTGAGATTTTAGCTTTCAATGTGGAATTTTAACACCTCAACATACAAATTTCTCCAATTCAGTCATTAGTGGAAGCCAAATTTGAAATGGGCAAAACTTGTTATTTCCAAACACAATGAATCTTAGTTATATTTTGATCCAATGTTTGCCAAAATACTTATTTATTAGATCATACAATTATTCCAAATTGAGGGAATTAGTAAATCAAATTGAGAAACAAATAACATTATGTATGTGGTAGCAAAACAATCTAAGTGTTTCAATGGAGAAAATCAATAGCAAAAATAAAACTAAGTCTTGAGCATATGGACATTTCCAACTCTCTGGAAAATGTATGGGAATAATTTCCATACATTTTCAAAAACACAGTCATTATTATAATATTAAAACTGCCACCTTTTTTGTGACATAAACTATTTAAAAATAAATAAATAAACTTTATTCAAGCAACCCCACCTTACTTCATTTAATACTATCCCTTGCCTAGGCGTGTATGGAATAAGTCATATCATGTATTAATATGAAACTTTTTAATTGGTCAAGGTGTGATGTCTAATGTTGACTACCCACATCTTTTTCTTTTACTAAATGAAAATTTACCTTTTTGCTAAACCTACGTATGCCTTGTATGCCAGCCCATACTTGGCTTTTAAAACAAATGTGTAATGGGCTTGCATTTGCATTAATGGCTTGTCCCTTTCATTGGGAGGCGCAAGAAGAGGAGAGGCTAAGTTATCCACCTTAGATGTGAGGGGGACCCACATTTAACTTTACCTTTTCATCACCCATTTCCCCATGCCCAAGATTGGACGCACCTTTTGTACGGCATTAAAACTTGTTTGAATATTTTTGTTTCCTTTCAACATCCCTTCAAGCAGCGTACCACCTCCCTTGTCCTTGCATTGGATATGGTGAGAGGGAGATTTGATGGGTTTATAGGGAACTTTTAATATTTGTTTTTATGTCTTACTTTATTTATATTTAAGAGGGTTATAGGTTGAGTAGGTTGATGATGATTGCTAAGAGTAGGGGTTTTATTCTAAAATTTGATTAGGAATTAAAAAGATATGTTTTATTAAACACTAAGCAATGTTTTTTTAATTGTTTTAAAAGTTGAGCATTATAAATTGGAGATATTATTTAAATTTGAATTTGGGATATTTGTTCCATATGTGAATGTTTTTATTAACCCTTATTTTTAATCTTATTAGTTAATTCATTATGGTTTTTGGTAATCAATTTAGCCTTGGCAATGAAATGTTATCAATAGGTGTTATAGCATTATTACTAGTAAACTTATTGTTTTATCCTTTAATTGTATTTTAGGAGTGCATATCCGAGATTAGTAATCTTTCCATTAGTTAAGAAACATTCTCATTTATCAAGCTATAGTAGGCAATATTAGTGTTAACAATATGGTCATTTTATGGTAGACGTGGATATTCTAATTAGTGGAATTAATTAGTGTGAGCAAAACTACATGTTAACATGATTCTTATGTTCTTGCTTATCTTACGACATGTTAATTACTTGTGTAAGATGTTCTCTTTGCGTATACTGTTCGTGCATGTAAAGTACACTATTGATATAGTTGATTTGCATACGGGATTAGAAGACCAAATAGGGGGTAAAATCCAGAGGTCGGGTATATGTTATGGATATCAGTTATCTATGTTGTTGAATGTTTTATGATGCATTGTGGAATTCTATTTTCTATTGCTTGATGGAGAAAGTGTAAATGTGAGATCATGGTTGGGATATCTATTTGATCTTTTTTATTATTACCTCCTAGTGGATTAATTTGAGTTAGTGGCCAAGTGAGTAAATGTTTTGATTTGTAAGTATGATTTATTTGGTTATCTATTTATTGGGGCTTATATTGATCTATGTGGCCACAAACCAGGATGGGTGTTGATTGAAAACTAGGGTAGGTTATCTAGATGTGATGTAGGGGGTGACTTGGAATGGATCACTGAGGCCCGCAAGTGGCTGTCGGATCATCCATTGTCAAGTTTCTTAATTCCAGTGATAACATTATAAAAATTGATCTAGTTAGGAAAACATTAAAAAGATAATTTGTGATACTTCGCCCATGCCTTGAGTGCCGTCGGTTCAGTGAGGAACCTTCAGGACTAAACTCAAGGGTGGATCATCGATATACTTGTCTTCATGAGAGATATCGATGCCACGTATGATCACTTGAGTGCCGTCGGTTCAGTGAGGAACCTTCAGGACTAAACTCAAGGGGTGGATCTGCGTGATGACACCTTCCTACTCACACCGTAGATATCCTACATAGGTCAGTGCCTTTGGTAACCCGTTTACCCTCTTGTTCTAGAGAAATCTTTCTAGGTGATGTTTGGGATTGGTCCTTAGTATGTGTGTGGGCCTGGTGTTATCTCCCTAGCACGATGGGGTGGACCTCTGGGTTCCACATGGTCGGGAGGTAGTGTACTTCTCTATTGAGATTATAGCGGATATCTTCCATCACCTGATTGTTACTTGGATTAGATTACCACCAATGTTGCAGATTCATGTATCAGATGTCAGATGTTATTATCTTGTACTTGTAGGAGATTTCATTTGATTAGTAATGATCCCTACGTGGATCCATGATGTATTTTGATATTTGTAAATTGTATTAAATATCACCGCATACCCTACGACATGTGTAGTGGATGTAGGTGATCATGTAATGTAAGGTAATATTGATTCAAGAGATGTATTCGATTTTATTATGTACTTAAATATTCGTATATATTGGATTATATTAGCATAGTGTTAGTTTTATAAAGTAATTCTATGTCAAGGACCCTTGGGAACGAAAATGAGAAGATGTGTTCATTCAATACTCATGTATGTAGAACAAGGTGATGCTTTATTCAATGTGCTTGTTAACATTAGTAAACAAAAAAAAAAAAAATTAGTTGCATAACTTAGCATAACTTTTAGTGTTAATCTCTTGGGTTCCCTGGCAGGGCGTTACATAGTTGAATTTGTTAATAATGGGGTAATTAAATATTAACCAAGAGACTTTATTATGGAAATTAACTTACTTTATTCAATCTTTGATAAGTAATTTGTTTAAATCTATTTACGTAATTTTAAATTGAATTAGATGTGATATAATTTTACATAGATTCAATTTAGTTAAGATAAATAGTTGTATTATTAAGTTTTAGATTGACAATTTAAAATTTAGAGATTTGATTTAATTTGTGAGACTTAATTAATTTAATAGTTTAATTAAGATTAGCTTGAAGCTATTTATTAAACTTATTTAAATAGGAGATTATAAAGCAAAATAATAAATTAATCTTACATTTATTAATTGAATGTAATTTTATCGTTAGGATTGTAATTAAATTTCTTAGCGATACATTTAGAATTTTTATGCCATTTTGGACTCGTTGACCTATTTCAAGCATGGTTGACTTTGGTCAATTGTTAGTTCAACCTAAGTAAAATGTCTCGATTTGCATACCAAGACCTTCCCTTATGAGTTTAGTACCTATATAACCTAGATTCACATATATCTATGTATGGTTCACTTTTTGGTCAACTTAGGTTGACTTTAGTCAACTGCCTCATTTATCATGTCGATCGAAGCTAGCAATCGATGGAACCCTATAAGATAGTTTGGAAGTGATTTTGTGAAGTTGACTTTTAGTCAAACTTGGTCAAACTTGGTCAACCTTCTTCTGGTTGGACCCAGTGACATATTTGAAAACACATGATGAATTTGGTAAACCATATTCTTCTGTATCATTTTGCATGTCCATTGAATGTTGGTGCTGAAACATATAAGACTTTAGCAAACTCAGTTACGTAAGTATGTGTACTTTTAGTTAAATCAATAGATTGTAAAAAAATTTGTAGTTGTGTTTTGCTCAACTTTTAGGCATGACAAAATATTAGCCTTTGCATATTCTATAGCAATATTGAAGAACTGTTTTGATTGCAATGTAATAAAAGTCTACATAATGCTTGATACATATTCTTGGTAGAGACACTATCATGTAATGTTTTGGCTTTGATAAAGTTGCAATTATCTGAAACGGATTACAAGTCTTAATGAATTGCATCAAATGTCAGTAAGAACATATTGTTAGATACAATAAGATTCTTGGTTTCGTATAAATCTAATTGTTTGAATATTTTCACCTACAAAGTAAATACTGCATCGATGTCTTGTACAATATCATCATAGTCTATATATATAAAGAGCTCAATTTTTTGTTTAAATTATTATTGAGGGTTTATCTATGTTTACAATCATCTCTTTTATTAATTGTTTATTAACCGTTTAAATTATGTAAAAGATAGTTGCATGCAATATTTCATCCACCAAGATAGGATCCTGCCAGACATTATAATTTCTTCTACATATTAATATGCCCAAAGAATGTACCAGGGGTTACATATTTGGCAGCCACTAAAAATACCTTCAAAAAAATTGGCTCCAGAATTATCAACAGCCTTACCAGAATATTGTGTTCAATATTAAGTTTAATCTCCAGTGTTGAATTGTCTTTGTAAGGCACTACAAATTAGTAAGGACAACTTTATATGGTACCTCATCTATCCCATTACCATTTTTGTTCAAACATGAATCTTTAAATAAATTTGATTTTGGAAGAAGCTTCATGGTTTTCTTTTTTTGGGAGGAGTTTTAACATTTCAATTGAAACCTCAAAAGTAGCTATCCAGTACGAGCGATTTATGAAAATAATTAAATCTAACAATTCGTAAGATCTCGAATACAGAACTAATTGAGCCTCCACTATGCCTAATGTGGCAAAGTTTTGAGATGGTATCCCTTTCCATGTAATTTACCAAAATAATTAAATTGGGAGTTTAATAGAACCTATGGGAGAATGGTTGAGGGAATTTCTTTAGTCATTCTCTACGGTATGGAATTTCTTGAGTCATATTTGTAGTTCATTGAACAATTGTTACAAAGTTTTCATTAAATTATGACTTTCAACAATTGTAAACCCAAAATGTCTGTGAAGCCCAATTGTAAGCCGAAAATCACAAGTCTTAAATTTCAACTGTAATGAAGTTGTGAATTAAAAAATGCTAAAAAATTGAAAGAAGGCACGGCCCAACGTTCACTTGAAAAGATGCCTAATGCCAAGGAAAGCGTCTCATGCCTGGAAACAACTTTTAACATGAATTGTTTTCACCTCAAGCGTAAGATTCTAGTAGCTATACAACTCCAATATTTTTGGTCCTAATTTTTGGTTATTGTGAATAGATTAAAAGAGTGGCCTCGAGAGATTGGTTCCAATTCATGCTCTACTAGAAATGTCTGGAAAATGTGAAGTATAGATGTGGCATGCCAACTATTTGACATAATGTTTCAAAGAAATGTGGACTCAGGGAATGCAGAGTTGGAGAATATAACGGATTGTCGATAATGCCTTTGAAAATTTCAATCAAATAACTCAGTTAGACAAACAAATTACTTAAAAATTAAATAAAATGCCTAGTATGTTTATTTGTTGGTACATGAAAACACAAAGAAGAGAGACATCGGGGAAAAGTAACATGTAGCTCGAATTACCAACCAACTATTTGACAAAATGTCAAATGAATTAGTAGCATAAATGTGAAGGTTCCAAGGGTTCAAATGCATGGTTTATGTACTTTTTTAGCTTCCACTGTGTGGGTGAAGTGTTTGGGAGTAGAGTTTTTCACTTGCAGATGTAAATCGCAGTAATTGAATACAGGTAAAAGAGTTGCACAGTGTCACAGATAAAGTGATAAGCAAGTTTTAGTTGCATAAGGCATTTAACTGGGAAACTGAAATAAGAGACATATTTGAGATGCCAATTTAGTTCTAGTTCAGAGAAACCTAATAATGCCATGTGCCATATTTTTAGTTCAATCTAGTTCTCATTTAATTCCTCAAAATGTAGCTACTTCATTTCAAGTGTTCTAATTTATGTCAGTTTTGTAATAAGAAAGAGAGCTCTATTGATGTAGACTGGCTCGAGGGATTCATCAAACCGCTAGGAACTAGCACTGTACAATTTTGCAGATAATGCTGCTCAAAGATCTAGTCAGGAATAAAAAAAATAAAGCTTGCAAAAATATAGAAATACAGGAAAAAATAGAGCAGTTCCAAGAATGAAATTCTATTAATTATTGTTATTTACAATATGCATAAGATGCACGATTTATGCAATATTAATCACCTTACAAACTAAAATTATGATGAAGAACAGATGTTCTCCTTTAGTTAGGCATAGCATTACAATGCATAGATCATGCAAACAGAGATCATGTAAACATCAAGCAAACATGAGTTTGTCATTAATTACAGATCAGACTGAAATTGCACGTGAGGTAGAATTAACTAGTACTAACACCCCCTTAATTATAACTAAGGAGAAAATAAAAACATATTGAAAGGAATAAGGAAAGAGGGAAACCTAGTGGGAACAAAAACCCCCTCTCAAAATTTACTCTAACTTTGCATATAAATGACTATGATGTAGTGTCTTTCACCTAAAAAAGGATGCGTAGAAGGTGAAATGCAAGAGATGATGTAGCCCTCCATAATGTGTAGTCAATGGTAGATGCTTGAAAAATGATGTAGAAGGTGCTCCATGATCTTTGAACAACATTCTACCCCTTAGAAAGAAATACAATAAAAAATGTATGAATGAAGTCTTCCCAGTCCCGAAAAGAATATGATGTAGGAATAAAACTCAAGATGTATGAAGTCTCTAAATACTACTCCATAGTTTGTTGGATTAATAATGGAAATTTAAGTACTGAGAGAGGAGGGGTGAATCAGTACTTCAAAAACTTTTATCTACTTTTCTAACCATTCGTCGAATTGAAAACTTTGCATGAAACTGTTACAAGTAGTGGTTGTCATTGCACCAAAAGATTGACTTGTTAAGGCTTCATACAATGACTAAACTTACAAAAGACAAAGGAGGTGATTAAGTCATGTCACAAATCCCAAGGGGAGCGCTAACCATTTTGTCAATAATCTCCCCCTCAGTGCTGCTCGAGGGGATTCGAACCTGCGACCAAGCTTTGATACAACTTGTTACAAGTAGTGGTTCTCTTTGCACCAAAAGATCGACCTGTTAATGCCTGATACAACTACTAAACTTATAGAAGACACAAGAGGTAGTTAAGCCATGTCACAAATCCTGAGGTGAGCATTAACCATTTTGCCAACAGAAACATCATAAAACATAAATATCAAAACATGAAAACATAACTCATAACACCATGATTTTTGGTCTCATAGAAACCCTTGGTCAGAGGGAAAAAATGCAATGGTGATGGTACCCACAATCATTCACTACTACAGTAAAAAGGTTGCTCAGTTAGAGCTACAAAATTTAGCTATTTCTGATAGCTTACCCTGTTAAGACTATTTACCCTGTTAGGAGTACAAAAGACTTATGCAGTCTGCCTTGCTAAAAGATTTTTACAATCTCTAATCTAAGAGATGTACCCTGCTAAAAGATTTATAAATAAGACCTATTAGGGCCTACCTAGTAAATGGATTTTACAATTTTGATTACAATATAAACCAATACTAAAAATGTCTGTAGTAATGTATGAACAAATTCTTGTCACAATCAATGTGCTCAATATCATTTTTCCTCATTCTATATTTCAATCACAATTTAGTTTATGTACTTAGTAGCCTCAACTCTTATTCACATTCACAGTTCTTCTTTAACTTCTTTGTTACTCTGTAGCTTCTCTACACTTCATCACCTTCACATTCTTCTCTAACTGATCATCACCTACTCACTATCTTACTCATCTCTGTCTAATCTTCATAAATTGTTCCTTATATACTTGATCTAGAAGCGGTGGAAATGTTCTAGATTCTTCTCCTTAAACGGTGGTAGCATTGGTTACATCTTCAATGTATACATTCCACTTAATTTTGATTGGTGGATCTTACCTAGTAATCATGTGAAATCATCTTTGTTTATATCTCTAATGTTTTACCAAATGATCTTCTTGAAATCTGTAAAACATTTTATGCTTAGTGTCTAGATTCAATGCATCTATTATAATATGTTATGTTAGCCCGTGTTACTCTGTAACATATTTTTTTTCTTTCTTAGTTACATGTATACTCGGCTCAATAACTATCTTTATCTTCGACTTGATAACTACTCAGTGCCTACCTTTCTTTGCTCTATACCTATCTCTTATTTGTCTTTACCATTAAACTATCTTTACCTCTACTGACAGACTTTTTTTCTTTACCGAATGAGTCCTATGACTCCTCCATTGATGTAGGAGCATCCTAGGATTCTTGGCAATCCTATATCAACCAAAAATATGTTTGTCTTTGAAGGTAGATTGTTAGTTTTGATCTTGGTTTGGTGGACTACTTGCTTGGTTTGGGGGACTAGTTGCTTGGTTTCTATGGTTACTAAGGTGCTCGGTCTCTGAAGAACGCTCGGTAACTAAAGGCATCAGTTCATTGGCACTCGGTGATAATTGTGTCACTTGGTCATGCTTGGCATGGTTGGTCAACTAGTGCTCGGTTATTTCCTCCATTGCTCGGTGTTCTTGCTTACCAATTGGAGTGTTTTGTTGGATCGGCTTGGCCAACTGGTTCCATTGATTTGGGTCATGCTCCTCAAGTTATGGATTGACCATTGGATGTGTAGGGACCTAGATTTGGCATGTTGCATTCTTCTATGCAGATCTGATGACCATTGGGGCCATCTTTAAGAGTTTATTTATTTTGTCAAGCTATTTGAGAGCTGACTGATGTTTTAGCATTTAATATTTTTTGTAAGGGTTTATTGTTTCATCAGCTGACTTTTGGTTGGGAATCAATATTTATAGGATGCTTGGGTAGTTGTTTATGGGATCAGCTCGTTGGGAGGAAGGTTTGTAGCTTGAGAGATTAGGAGTAGGAAGATTGCTTGGAAGTTTGAGTACAAATTTAGATCTTTCTTGGGTGCCTACCAGTGTGCTATGTGTTGCAAACGTAGGCTAGCTGAATACTGATGTTGTGGAAAAGATTTCGATCTTGCGAGATCTTGTAGACTATTATTTTCTTTGTATCTGGCCGTAACCGGGAAGGCCTTACAGCCCAACACATTGCATGTAATCGTTAATTTGATGAATAAAGACTTCTATTTTATAATATGTTATGTCAGTCTGTGTTACTCTATAACATGTTTTGTTCTTTCTCAGTAACATGTACACTCGGCTCAGTAACTATCTTTCTCTTTGACTCGATAACTACTCAGTGCCTACCTTGCTTTGCTCTGTACCTATCTCTTATTTGTCTTTACCATTAAACTATCTTTACCTCTACTAACAGACTTGTTTTCTTTACCGAATGAGTCCTATGACTCCTCCATTGACAAACTGACTTTCACAATCAATATGACTTTAACAAAACTAATAACAACAAAATAACTCTTTAGGAGTATCAATCTCCCCCTTTGGCATTAGTTTGACATCAAAGTCATCAAAATTGTGCCCTTAATCAAAGTTGGACTTATGTATAAAATCTTGGTATAACTTATAACTCCATAACTTCATATATATATATATATATATATATATATATATATATATATATATATATATATATATATATATATATATATATATATATATATATATATATATATATATATATATATATATCCCCCTTTTTTGACAAATATGCCAAAAACAAAATTACTTACTTGGATCCGATGACGGAATCTTATCAAACATATATTGATATTTCTTCTTTGCATCTTCCATGGATATCTCCCAAGATTCCTTAAGTGTTTGCAACGCCATAATTTTCTCACCAATGTCAACCACTAGTCCAATCATGCTATCCATAGCACTGATGTCAGGGTATTCACCAATTCCTTTGCCTTGTGAATATGTGTCCGTAAGGATTCAATCTAGGGAATCATAATTGCTTGTAGCTCCATAAGTTTCATTTTGATCTTGTTCTCTTCTTTTCTTAACTTATGTTGTATTCCCATTAAATTTATTAGCCTTTGATAATAAACTTGAAATATTTCAGGTTTGTTTGTGACCTTCCTCAGCTGGTCAGTCAACTCTTTTTCAACATATTCATTTGTGTTTTTTATATCCTTAATAAAATTTGATATCAAACAAATCTTTTAAAATAATGAAAGAAAAATTTTCAACTCATTTTCCAATTCTACAATCAATTTAGAAAGTGATACCTTATCCAATGCAACATATTGTCGTAGTTCCTCAATTATTTTGTTCTTCCTTATCTAATAACATGGTTGGTGTGAAAGGGATGATGCAAATGAATGATGATTTCATGGAGGACAATAAAAGTATCAAAAAGATTGTGAAAAATATATCTAGGGTAGAAGAAGCATTAGAAAATATCAGTAAGATACACTGTGTAGATTTGAAACCAAACTGGACATCCTTTGCCAACATCCAAATAGTTTAGACACTATAGGAACTTTTATACAAAAATATGGACATTCAACAATAACGCTCATGGACATGAATGGAAGGAAGTGCACAAAATATATTCTTTATTAAAGAATATCCACAAGACAAAGTGATCAATGGGACATAAAATGAATCCCACCATAATAAATGTCTCACTAATGAGGAGCTAATTCTTGTTATAAATGGGAATTAAAAAATAGGATATTTTTTCAATAAATTTATAAAACACTCAACCAACTTCCATGATGTAGAGAACATGCTAGGTGTGTTCATGATGAATCTTGTCTCTAATTATATGTGAAAGCTAAAGTCTCTAATTATAATATACCTATCAGCTTTGAAAATATAAGTAAAATTAAAGCTAATGTCTTTAATTATAATCTAGGATTGAGATATTCTCTATAAATTATCCTATGAAGCTAATGACAATCACCCTAGGAAGCAGAGAAATAACGTAAAGCTTAGGGTTTCCCTAAAACTATGTGGTAATACAATTTCATTGGTTTAATAACGGGTATAACTATGTTCATGTAGAATGTGTAGATTATAGAAGATGTGGGTTGATTGAATATAATAAATGGTTAAGAAATACCTCGATTCTTCTATAGTTTTGGAAATTTCCTTCCCAACAAATTTCAATCTTTGTAATACGAGTTATATTTTTCTTCCTTTCATGAACTTTTTTTTACTGTATGAATGAAATTTCATGAATAATTTGCCTTTATAAATCCTGAACGAATGAAATTTCATGAATAATTTTCTTACAAAAATCTAGAAGGCATGACAAGGGGGAAAGAATAACATTGATAGGCATTATCAAAAAAGAGTTATGCTAGGAAATCCTAACTATTCTTTGTAAATTATCCTATGAAATGGCTATTCTCAAGGCTATAAAATCAGTTTATAGGAGAAAAGCTCCCAAATAAAGCTTACGGTGATTACCAAATGCAGCCATGGCTACTATTCATTATAGTACATTTCTTTGGTGATTAAGAAAGAAGAAGATCCCTCTTTGTTTCTAGTTTTATGCTTCTTGAGGGGACAAACACTTTACCGAACCACTTTTAACCTACAAGTACATGCATAAAGAATGAATAGAATTTGTTCACTAGTGTTTCCAACCTACTCTAAGTTAGTATCATTAGGATAGCTACACGTAAGCGGGAAATGATGAGTAAATATATTAAACAAAATCATTTCTCTATTCCATGTTAGCGAACCAAAATGAAGATTTGTAGTAGAAAAAGAGGAGATAGTGGATACATCAAAAAGGATTCGTTGGATATGGTAAAACTCACAACCAAAATAAATAAATATAAATAATTATGCTATGCTACCAAGAACATAAATAATTTTCAGCCAAGGTAATACTTATTGGTAAAATAAAAGACAAATTGACTATATACCAAGAATATTAACCTTCCCAGGCAAAGATGGAAAAATGAAAATTAGATTGAAGACATTAGGATCTAAAAAGATAACTCCATACCTCAAACCCATGGAAAGAAGAAATTTAAGAAGAAACTAGTTTCTGGAATCCCAAAAATCCACTTGATAAATCAATCCTCCAGTGTATCTCAAGTGATCCATACTATCCCCAATTCATTTTTTGACCCAATGCAAGAAACTTGTCCAAGAGTGTTTTTTTATTTTTCCAAACCAAGGCAAGAGAGCATTTAAAAAAATGTTCATGTAACAACACCCATCCATGCTAGAAATGTAGCATGAAGTGGGTAGTGTAT
Organism: Chamaecyparis obtusa; assembly: GCA_027943335.1. NCBI lineage: Eukaryota > Viridiplantae > Streptophyta > Pinopsida > Cupressales > Cupressaceae > Chamaecyparis > Chamaecyparis obtusa. The sequence continues at coordinate 9,018 of BSBK01007659.1, read as the reverse complement.
TGATGAAATTTTTCCTTAACTCATGAGGTGAAGGGAGAAATTTCTTGCTTCCCTCTAAAGATTTACTTCCCATCTTCCTCCCACCCTCATTTTCCTCTTAGTGAAGTAAACAATGCATGCACTTTTTGTCATAAGTTTAAACTTATGATAACAATAATAATTTTTGTTTTCATTTATAATAGTTAAAATAATAGCTGAAATATTTAATATGAAATTTTAATTTTGTCTTAAAATACTCCTCCATGTACTAGTGATTAGACCAAATGATAAAATTTGTTTGGTTATCTACCTTGGAGCATTTTATGAAGATGAAAATTGTGTGGTTATATACCTTGAAGAATGTGATGAAGAAATGAATTTTCTATCTAGGGAGAAAGAGCTTATAATACTTCATCAGGAAAGGAAGCCATGTGTAGAATAATGCTTCCAAATGCTAAATCTAATAGAAGAGATGATGTAAAAATTTATTGCAAACCCTTAAACCATTGCAAATTAGATAAACACATGTAAAATTAGATTTAAACAGATAAACTCACAACACTAAATATACACAGGAAAACCCTTTCGAGAGAAAAACCACACTCCAAAAGCTAGACTCATTGTATTATCAACAACAACAATAGTCATAATACAATGCCTAATGCCAATTCTCTTCAAAAGTAAATACACTAGTAGATAATTATAGAGAAAGTCTAGCACATAAAATTTTCTAAGAAGATATCCAACCTATCATACAAAAACACTGGGAAACCACATATTTCTAGAACTCAATAGAAGAAAAAAGTGCTCATGGTTTTCCAAACCATCTCCAACACCAAAGATATACATGGCATCAACTTTCTAATTCTATGACACGTTGCACATAGAAACTTCCAATGCAACAAAGCATAACTCATTCATAATGGTTACCTAAAAATTCTATATGCAACACCTACCTCATACCACTTGTCAAAAGTAACTCCACCATAAATATCAACTTCAAAAAAATAAATCTCCATGACTCTTCAACTGAATTAGTAACTGTCATAGTCTTAATGAAAAATTTTCATAGTTCCAACATAGCCGAAACCTATGACACTAGCTTTTTATTTTTGGGACTTCCAAAGTGGTTGTAAAATAAAATAAGCAAGTGTCACGTAGTGACGAGTACTTGCAATCATAGTATTGTAAATATTGAACTAAAATTATTCTAGTAATTATATATTGAAATAAAATTATTTGTTATGACCTTGGAGATAGATTAAAGCAATTATAATTATAATAATAAATTTAATTTTGAATTATTATTTTTAGATTGTATTATTTATTGTAATATCATACTAAAAGTATAGTCAAAATACATATAAAAGTATTAGAGTCAAAATATATAGTTTGGAAAAATTTCATCAAAATATATTGAATTATAATTATTAAAAAGAATAATTCTATTCTTGATAATGCATAAATAAATTTAAATTCACTATTAATTAATTATATTCATATTCATTATTAACTAATTATATTTTCCCATGATGTCTCATTATCACATTCATCATGTAGTACAAAAATATTGGGTGTTTGCCAAAGCAATAATCCCTATAGCATACTAGATTCTTCATATACTCATGTAGGTGTACTTGTCTATTCTAAGAAATTGTAACTACCGTCTTCAAATAGTTTAGGAAATTCCATATCAAGTAAACCTAATGTTATATACTCATTGATTGGATATATATGGATTTCATGCCAATCAATCAATTTGGTGGGATCTACATTTGGATTATTAACACATGCTTTGATTAATTTTATATCTCTCTAGACATTAGGTGGTTTGGAAACCATTGAGGTTGTGTAATCTATAATATTAACATTATCAATTTCTACAATAGGACCAGGAAACATGATTTGATTTGAGTCTGAATTAAATTCCATGTGTACTACCTTTATTTTGTCAAACATATTGTGTGTAACGCCCCACTAGGGAACCCAAGAGAATTTAACCTAAAAAGGTACTAAGTTTGGTGAACAATTTTTTTTTCTAAAGTTAACAAACAAGATAAACAACAGTGCGGAAGCAAATACCATTTACTCACATTGAAACAACATCCAACATAGATTACAAGACTCAAGGGTTCCATGACATAGAATTACGTAAGAATAAAACACAACTAGAACTAACATCAATAAAAGATTCCACAACTTATAAATTACAAATACATTATAACAATAAATACAATTCTCATGGACTTCCATGATATCCAAATAAACTAACATCCACTGCACATGTCGCAGGGTATGTAGTAATAAATCTAACTATGATATTACAATGTGCATATTAGGTATCACATGCGATACACTAATACAGGATTACAAATAATGAAGATAAGAAAGAAACATCAATGAAGAAGCAACAAAGGGAATCCATCTGCAAAATCACCATCAAGCACTAGCACCAGGACGTCGAATCTCAAATGGTAAAGAATCACTACCACCCATCCATGTACAACCACAAAGGCCTACCCCACCATGCTAAGGAGATAACCACAAACCCCAATTGGATAACTAGTACAAAGCAAGGATAAAACCCTAAGCAGAAGGATCCTGAAAAGCACTCTAACTCAAGATACACATGATAAAGATATAGGTACAACTCACTAAACCAGAGGCATCCGGTACATGTAGAATAACCAGACTATGCATAGGATGGTGTCATCATGTACGTCTAACCCTTGAGTTTTGTCCTGGTAATCTCTCTGGATCCCAGCACCCAAGTGACCATACACGGTATCAATGACCTCTCGTACTGACAAAGTCATCAACTATGCCAACTCATCCCTTAAAAGGGGGCTAGTCATACTCTCAACCCATCTTAGTCTGTACTAGCACTAACACCTGAGTGAGGACTCATATCTTATTAGGTTCATTTATTTCCCCTTGATTATATTAAGTTATCACTTGATTATTGAAAACTTACAATAAGTGATCCTGTTAGCCACTTGAGGGCCCCGACGCTTATTGCAAGCCACCTCCTATTACATATCAAGGTAAACTACCCTAGGCTCACAGATCTCTCCTAGATCTAATTAGGTATACACCTACGTAACCTCACATCCATTGTCACACAAAAGAATTAGATATGGTTATCGAGATACCACAAATAGAACATAGTATAACATGAGCCCAATGGTCAAACAGGAATGATAATCAGATAGAGTACACACACACACTAAACATAACTGATAACATGAACATCTGACTCATACCCCAAGCCTTTATATCCTCCTAGGTCTTCTAGATCCCGACAACCCATAGCATAAAAGAATACATGAAGAATACAACACTCACGCCACTTCGAACTGATATAAAACTATAATCAAATACATTGCATATTCATCATATTTGGATCCAAGTATATACATGACAAGGTCTACTAGGAAATTCTGAAACCAATCATTTCAAATAATAATATAAGTAAAACAAATTCCTAAAAAGTACCTTAGAATCCAACATAACAAAAATACCCAATTTTGATAGAAAATAATAAATATATTGTTCTATAAATGGCAATAATTAAATTTGCAAGGTTTAAGTTTGAATACCCTACAATAAAACTCTTATGTTCAATTGATAAAACATCAAATCCAAATTCACAAGGGCTATATAAGATGTCAATACAAAACTACCCTTTAACAATTACCAAAATAAGTCCATAAATGTTTGATAAGGTTGATGCTGCAAAACTTAAACCTAACAATTATGAGAATATTGATTAAACAAATTTAATTCACAGTTTGCTCATAATAAATTGAAATTTACATCTACAATCAAATCCATAGTCCCATTGTATAATATCAACCAAAACGATTGACAAAACAAAATTATGAAAACTATTTAATAAGGACCATTAATATAATTCACTAACAAAATTTGTTTATGATAAATAAATTTTTTTAAAAATCATTAACAAAAATTGCTAATGTTAAATGAAAATCCATTAACAAAATTACTAATATTAAGTAAAACACATTAATAAAATTTATTAATATTTAAGTAAAACATATTAATAAAAATTTATTAATATTAAATAACAACTATAAATAAAAATTATCTTTATTAATTAAGAATTATTACAAATTATAACACTAAAAATAAATAAATCATATTAACAAACAAGTTTTTAAACAAATTAAAATTTTTTAAAAAAAATAACAATGAGCAAGTGGGTGGGGAGAGGGCCCCACGCGCACCCCCCCAAATCCCCATTCCCAAGTGTAGTGTACCTGCGCCTGTAGGTACTGCGCATGCACAATGTACCTGCCTGCGCAGAAACCCTGCGTACCACACAAAGTGCTTTGCACTTTTTAATAATTTTTTAATATAAAAAGAAACTTCCAACATTATAATTTAATTGCCAAGTTTTATTTGAATGACATTTCATCTGGTAAGATATTTACATATATTTTTCTTTTTTGCCATTTTATTTTGATAAATAAAATACTAATATAAATGCTATAAATTTGATTTGACAGGGCTGTTATTTTCGAAAATAGAAATAGCAGACTGTCTCTCTTTATTTCCAGAATTGGAAATATGGAGAACCATAATTTTTAATATACTATTTTTTTAAAAAACCAAACAGACTTTTCCTTTTAAACAATATTGATTAAACAATTCAACCAATTAAAATAAAGGGCACTAATTTTTTGTCTTTTCTCAAACATTTTTTACTAAATATTTTTACACAGAGAAAGTGATTCTTTTCCAGATTAAGGAATTTTCACCCAAAATGAATTTTTTGTTAACAACCCACTAAATTATTTTATCCAAACTATAGAACTAACTATATAGAGATTGATTTTCTATTTTCCAAGGTTTCTAATGTGAATTTTCTCTCAAAATTTCGGCAGAGTAACCTTACCATGGCAAGTCATAAAATAATCTAAGAAATATAATTCTAAGGGTTTTTCTAACACCCAAAATGAAATCATAATAGAAAACAGATCTACATCCTTAAATCAAATCAAACACATTTAAATATTGAAAATTCTACAAATGAAATTACAAGAAATTTTCTCAATCCCCTACCTCAATCCAATGCCAGAACTGTATAAAATTGCCTATAGAATGTTGAATCTCCCAGATCTGACAATAGAAAAGCTCTTCCTATAGATCTGAATCACAGTGCATACAATCCCCGAATCCAGATGCAAACAACCTTTACCCAGAAATCCAAACACATACACAAATGCTCAAGAACACAAAGCAACCTTCAAAAATCTCCAATAGCTCTCTCCAAAGTTCTCCAAAAACCTGATTAACTCCAAATGAATGCAAAATCCCCCTATTAGGGATTCAACTCCACTAAACATGTAAAACCCTAGATGACTCACACAAAGAACTCCTAATCAAACTCTCCCACTTTTGTTGAGAGAAATTACTAATTAATAATTAAAAATAAATATAATTGTGCACAACTCAATAAGGCACATGTTGATAACAAAATCTATTATTAAATAAATTAAATACTTAATGCATCATAAACTCATGCAAATAATTATTTAATTATTTAATAATACTCACAAACATAATAAAATCCAATTCTCACTAAAATACTCAATTAAATCCAAATAATCAATTATTTGATTTTAATTAAATTTCATCATAATAAGCTTAGGACATAATCAATATTAATTTCTAATATTAAAATAATTAACTTTAATTTAATTCCCTCAATTAAATCCTAACAACATAATTAATCATTAAATTCAACTATGCACTTGACATTGATATTCACATAAAATAATCTAAATTAACATAATTCAACTATAATCAATAAATTAATAATCACCCTCACAAACATAAATCAACTGAATCATGCAGAGTAAAAATCAAACACAATAAATCAAACAAACTCAGGAGAAGGGGATCCACGAATTCATGCCATCCAGGTGAATTTGGGTAGGGTAGTCAAACTGACACTTGTCCAATCCTAGGACAATAAAGCTTAGGTTTAGGGTTTGGGTCTATGTATTATCTTCCCTCTTTACCATTGAGATGAATGTTTGTGGGCACGCTCACTCTTGCCAATTCAGAGAAGACGATGCCCTATACCTGCAAACCTGTCATCATAAAATGAAGCATGTACATATAATAATATATATCAAACAATGATAGGGTACGGTCAGTCGTGTGGATCTCGACTATGTGAGTAACTACACCTCCATCCTCTACCAAACAAACATGTCAAACAGATGCAATTTTAAGATAACCATACACATGCCAGTATGGGATCAGTACTATAAATCAATATAAAACATAAACATAACATCAAATGATATCATCATCTAAACTATGCAATAACTTGATACACATAAGATAAACAATAATCCATAATCTTCATTTATTAACATAATAATCGATCACATCAAAAGTGACCTAAAAGAATTCGGTCAAACACTGAAACATAAAGAATCCTAAAAGTGAACTATGGGCAGGGTACTACATTGTGATTGCAATATATTTCCAAACTATGCAACACATTACAATCAGTTGTAAAACTTGAGAATAACATTTCATGTTCTATTTTTTATTTCAATACTCTATAGACATGTTCTATATTTATTGAAAAATTATAATTCGTGACAGACAATTTTTCTTCTTTGAAAAATAATTATTTACAAATATTTAATTGCATGTGGTAGAATTTTTGAGATTTGTTCAATATTTTGTGGAAAGGATAATGTGTGTCCACTGTCCTTTGTATTTATATTGACCACCTATTGCATGTGTGACTTCTAAAAGTGGACTTATATGTGCAATCAACATTTCTTCCACTTGAGTCAAGTTAGCAAGTTCTTGTAGTTATTTTCTTGGATCCATATTATTTGTAAGATAACCTATTGTTTCCTTTTTCTTGTCAACACCTACTACATACAAGATCCTATAAAGTATGATATACTTTTATTCCAATATAATATTCCTAAACATATATAACACATTTAGTAGAGAAAATAAGGCTATCTAATCGATGTTGAAATATCAATTGAATATGATGAAAATCATTTTCAAACATTCATTAAGATTGCCTATATTGTGTACATCATTTTATGTTCCTCCATTTCTTTCAAGTTGAGAGACATGTTGATTATTTTTTGGTTTTACTGAGTAAATATTGATTGTTCATTTTTAACACTTATTTCAGTGTTTGCCATTAGATCTATACTATTGCCTTTCATTTCATTTTGGATATATTTCTTGCATATCTCCTCTTTTAGAATGAGTTTTTTGTTTAGAAGTTCATTGATGACCACCTCCTGATATGTTCATACCATTTCTATTGTGAACATATAATTTGTCTACTACTACAAGTCTACTCTATGTATGACATATCTATGACCATCTATCTCATTTGTGTCATTGCCTTTGTTCCTGCCCTTTCAATATCTATCATTTGTTGTCGTGAATATACCATTTTATTTATTTTGATTGGTGCAAGCCATTTTGTTATATTTTGTGGTGTGCTTAAGTGCTTCTATTACCATGTGATTCATCTATATACATTTATTTAGAATATGATAGTTCTTTTATCGAATGGTGGTGATTTTAAATTAAGCATTATATTTAAGGAGATGTATGCGACTGTAGAAAGCCTCTTAGCTTAATTATATTTTGGAGTCTAATTTGTAGCATTTTGTAAATATCTTTGTAGCTTTTTAATTTGTAGCATTCGTCATTAGTAGACACTTGACCACCACGAGAACATGATGACCTTGATCACTTCATTCATAAAATTTAGTTATAATTAATTAATAAACAAAGTTATAATTATTTTTTAAAAAATTATTTACTTTTTAAGTGTTATTTATAATATCTTTATTTATTAGGGTTCATAGTTAGTTTTTATAGATTTTGCATATTTGTTTTATATTAATGTCATTAAACTTCATTTTTTATTCTTGTTATAGTTAATAATTCTTTAAAAGATAATAATAAAATAGTTCTTTAACAATTAAAATAATTTGTAAAAACAATTTTATGATTCTTAGAATAGGTTGAACTTGATCCTAAGTTTGATTCATAAAGATCCAATGTGATTGCCTAGTTTTTTGAAGATCAATATGTTCATTAGAATAAATAGTTGGCAAATTTATTTTTTTTCATTCATTACAATTGTTAAATCTACGTAGAATGCTACAAATTAAAATTATTGTTATAGAGATGTGATAATAATTTTAAATAATTCTAAAACATAATAGATTAATAATCTAATAAATAAAATTATTTTAAACTAAATTACAACAAGAAAAATCTCTTTAATGCATAAGATAAACCTCTCTACCTACATTTAAACTTTTGAAAAGAAAAAACATAATTTTTTCAAATAAAATAATTATAGATCAATTTTAAAGATAAATATTTTAGATACAATCATTATAACTTTGACACTTATGATCTCTGAATATAATTAAAATACTACTAATCCAAAGTAATAAAGAGATGTTGACTTTAATTAAACTTGCTGGATGCAAGAGGCACAACTTTGATTTAATTTGGTGGATGCACTAAATAGTGCACATTTCTGTAGTGGTCATGGTCTTCGCATGTACGTCGTCGTTACCTACATGACTTTCATCTGCTTGTATTGTAATACAATTTATTTGACTTTTCATTTTATTGAATCTCAACCTCGCCTACCATTCATTGCATGTACATTGTTACAAATATGACATTTGTATCTACAAATTAAATAGTCTCAAAGAAAAGAATGTTGCAATAATGCAATTAGGATTCAACTGTGTGATTCTTTGAGTCAAAGCACATTGATTTATGTTTAAGTTGTTTTGAATATATATATGTGTGTGTGTGTATATATATATATATATATATATATATATATATATATATATATATATATTATATATATACTATATATATATATATATATAATATATATATATATATATATATATATATATATATATATATATATATATATATATATATATATATATATATATATATATATATATATACTAATAT